>NW_024102835.1:20039511-20303285 GCF_013122585.1 Styela clava | reverse complement strand
TGCAGGCTGCATCTAACTATTTTTGTTTTGTTTTGCAGGCTGCATCCAACTATTTTGTTTTTTGCAGGCTGTCAACTTTTTTTGTTTTGTTTTGCAGGCTGCATCTAAATATTTTGTTTTTGTTTTGTGCATGCTGTCTAACTATTTTGGTTTTGTTTTGCAGGCTGCATCTAACTATTTTATTTTTGTTTTGCAGGCTGCATCTAACTATTTTATTTTTGTTTTGCAGGCTGCATCTAACTATTTTTGTTTTGCAGGCTGCATCTAACTATTTTTGTTTTGTTTTGCAGGCTGTATCTAACTATTTTTGTTTTGTTTTGCAGGCTGCATCCAACCATTTTGTATTTTGCAGGCTGTATTTGTTTTGTTTTGCAGGCTGCATCTAAATATTTTTGTTTTGTTTTGCATGCTGCATCTAACTATTTTTGTTTTGTTTTGCAGGCTGCATTTAACCATTTTTGTTTTGTTATGCAGGCTGCATTTAACCATTTTTGTTTTGTTTTGCAGGCTGTATCTAACTATTTTTGTTTTGTTTTGCAGGCTGTATCTAACCATTTTTTGTTTTGTTTTGCAGGCTGCATCTAAATTTTTGTTTGTTTTGCAGGCTGCATTAACTATTTTTGTTTTGTTTTGCAGGCTGCATCCAACCATTTTGTATTTTGCAGGCTGTATTTAACTTGTTTTGTTTTGCTGGCTGCATCTGAATATTTTATTTTTGTTTTGCAGGCTGCATCTAACTATTTTTGTTTTGTTTTGCAGGCTGCATTTAACCATTTTTGTTTTGTTTTGCAGGCTGCATCTAACTATTTTTGTTTTGTTTTGCAGGCTGCATCCAACCATTTTGTTTTGCAGGCTGCATCCAACTATTTTTGTTTTGTTTTGCAGGCTGCATTCAACCATTTTGTATTTTGCAGGCTGTATTTAACTTGTTTTGTTTTGCAGGCTGCAACTAAATATTTTATTTTTGTTTTGCATGCTGCATCTAACTGTTTTTGTTTCGTTTTGCAGGCTGCATCTAACCATTCTTATGTTTTGCAGGCTGCATCTAAACATATTTGTTTTGCAGGCTGCATCTAACCATTTTGTTTTCCAAGCTGCGTCTAACCATTTTAAGTTTTGCAGGCTGCATGTAAACATTTTTGTTTTGCAGGGCTGCATGTACATTATGTTTTGCAGGCTGCATGTAAACATTTGTGTTGTTTGGCAGGCTGCATGTACATTTTTGTTTTGCAGGCTGCGAATCCAACATTCCTTAAGTGTTTTGCAGGCTGCGTCTAACCATTTTATGTTCGCAGGCTGCGTATGACCATTTTTGTGTTTGCAGGCGCATCTAACCATTTGTTTTGCAGGCTGCATCTAAACATTTTTGTTCTGCAGACTGCATTTAATCATTTTGTTTTGCAGGCTGCATCCAACCAATATTTTTGTTTTGCAGGCTGCATCCAACCATTCTTATGTTTTGCAGGCTGCGTATGACCATTCTTATGTTTTGCAGGCTGCATCTAACCAATTTGTTTTGCAGGCTGCATCTAAACATTTTTGTTCTGCAGACTGCATTTAATCATTTTGTTTTGCAGGCTGCATCCAACCAATTTGTTCTGCAGGCTGCATGTAAACATTTTTGTTTTGCAGGCTGCATCTAACCATTCTTATGTTTTACAGGCTTCATTAAACCATTTTTGGTGTTTTGCAGGCTGCATTTAACCATTATTGTGTTTTACAGGCTGCCTTTAACTATTTTTGTTTTGCAGGATGCATTTAACCATTTTTGTGTTTTGCAGGCTGCATGTAAACATTTTTGTTTTACAGGCTGCATCTAATCATTCTTATGTTTTACAGGCTGCATTCAACCATTATAGTGTTTTACAGGCTGCATTTAACTATTTTTGTTTTGCAGGATGCATTTAACCATTTTTGTGTTTTGCAGGCTGCATTTAACCATTTTTGTTTTGCAGGATGCATTTAACCATTTTTGTGTTTTGCAGGCTGCATTTAACCATTTTTGTTTTGCAGGATGCATTTAACCGTTTTGTGTTTCTAGGCTGCATTTAACTATTTTTGTTTTGCAGGATGCATTAACCATTATTGTGTTTTACAGGCTGCCTTTAACTATTTTTGTTTTGCAGGATGCATTTAACCATTTTTGTGTTTTGCAGGCTGCATTTAAACATTTTTGTTTTACAGGCTGCATCTAATCATTCTTATGTTTTACAGGCTGCATTCAACCATTATAGTGTTTTTACAGGCATTTAACTATTTTGTTTTGCAGGGATGCATTTAACCATTTTTGTGTTTTGCAGGCTGCATTTAACCATTTTTGTTTTGCAGGATGCATTTAACCATTTTTGTGTTTTGCAGGCTGCATTTAACCATTTTTGTTTTGCAGGACGCATTTAACCGTTTTTGTTTTACAAGGTGCGTTTATTCATTTTTGTTTTGCAGGCTGCATTTAACCATTTTTGTTTTGCAGGATGCATTTAACCATTTTTGTGTTTTGCAGGCTGCATTTAACCATTTTTGTTTTGCAGGATGCATTTAACCGTTTTGTGTTTTCTAGGCTGCATTTAACTATTTTTGTTTTGCAGGATGCATTTAACCATTATTGTGTTTTACAGGCTGCCTTTAACTATTTTTGTTTTGCAGGATGCATTTAACCATTTTTGTGTTTTGCAGGCTGCATGTAAACATTTTTGTTTTACAGGCTGCATCTAATCATTCTTATGTTTTACAGGCTGCATTCAACCATTATAGTGTTTTACAGGCTGCATTTAACTATTTTTGTTTTGCAGGATGCATTTAACCATTTTTGTGTTTTGCAGGCTGCATTTAACCATTTTTGTTTTGCAGGATGCATTTAACCATTTTTGTGTTTTGCAGGCTGCATTTAACCATTTTTGTTTTGCAGGATGCATTTAACCGTTTTGTGTTTTCTAGGCTGCATTTAACTATTTTTGTTTTGCAGGATGCATTTAACCATTATTGTGTTTTACAGGCTGCCTTTAACTATTTTTGTTTTGCAGGATGCATTTAACCATTTTTGTGTTTTGCAGGCTGCATGTAAACATTTTTGTTTTACAGGCTGCATCTAATCATTCTTATGTTTTACAGGCTGCATTCAACCATTATAGTGTTTTACAGGCTGCATTTACTATTTTTGTTTGCAGGATGCATTTAACCATTTTGTGTTTTGCAGGCTGCATTTAACCATTTTTGTTTTGCAGGATGCATTTAACCATTTTTGTGTTTTGCAGGCTGCATTTAACCATTTTTGTTTTGCAGGATGCATTTAACCGTTTTGTGTTTTGCAGGCTGCATTTAACCATTTTTGTTTTGCAGGATGCATTTAACCGTTTTTGTTTTACAAGGTGCGTTTATTCATTTTTGTTTTGCAGGCTGCATCCAACCATTCTTATGTTTTGCAGGCTGCATCTAAACATATTTGTTTTGCAGGCTGCATCTAACCATTTTGTTTTCCAAGCTGCGTCTAACCATTTTAAGTTTTGCAGGCTGCATTTAACCATTTTTGTTTTGCAGGCTGCATCCAACCATTCTTATGTTTTGCAGGCTGCATCTAAACATATTTGTTTTGCAGGCTGCATCTAACCATTTTGTTTTCCAAGCTGCGTCTAACCATTTTAAGTTTTGCAGGCTGCATGTAAACATTTTTGTTTTGCAGGGCTGCATGTAAACATTTTTGTTTTGCAGGCTGCATGTAAACATTTTTGTTTTGCAGGCTGCATGTAAATATTTTTGTTTTGCAGGCTGCATCCAACCATTCTTATGTTTTGCAGGCTGCGTCTAACCATTATTATGTTTCGCAGGCTGCGTATGACCATTCTTATGTTTTGCAGGCTGCATCTAACCAATTTGTTTTGCAGGCTGCATCTAAACATTTTTGTTCTGCAGACTGCATTTAATCATTTTGTTTTGCAGGCTGCATCCAACCAATTTGTTCTGCAGGCTGCATGTAAACATTTTTGTTTTGCAGGCTGCATCTAACCATTCTTATGTTTTACAGGCTTCATTAAACCATTTTTGGTGTTTTGCAGGCTGCATTTAACCATTATTGTGTTTTACAGGCTGCCTTTAACTATTTTTGTTTTGCAGGATGCATTTAACCATTTTTGTGTTTTGCAGGCTGCATGTAAACATTTTTGTTTTACAGGCTGCATCTAATCATTCTTATGTTTTACAGGCTGCATTCAACCATTATAGTGTTTTACAGGCTGCATTTAACTATTTTTGTTTTGCAGACTGCATTTAACCTTCTCTTTTGCAGGCTGCATCCAACCAATTTGTTCTGCAGGCTGCATTTAACCATTTTTGTTTTGCAGGATGCATGTAACCGCTTTTGTTTTACAAGGTGCGTTCAATCATTGTTGTTTTGCAGACTGACTCTATAAACCAATTTCTCACTATTACCATGCTCATTGCAAGTTAGTTTTACGGTTCTGATACAAGGGTTGTCTTTTGAGCAGGATGTCGAACACCTAAAATACCTTGAATGCAAACTGTTCTCGATGAGATGGACTAAAGAATATTTTCCAATAGTTGACAATAGAAAATAAAAAATGTCTAAAATTTGTTGATATAGCACTGCTATTTTTTGATTGTACTTGATTTTCATTCTATAGATTGAATTCAAAAAATTACTTTGAAAGAACATTTTGGAACAGTACTCTTCTTTTTGTTATTGCGGAACCCCTGATATCATTTTTCGTTTTTTATGGAACTCCAAATAACAAAAATAAAACACGAAATACTCGTAACACGAAATATTTGTTTTTCAAATATTTCTACTTCAACAACTAAACAAAAAGAAGGTTTACAAGCGTGAAATTCAATGACTAGGTTGTTCTTGCATTTTCCTTGCAATCTTCTTGAATCGTGGCTCCACGGCACTCAAAGCAATTCTCATACTCATGTCTACACTCTTTAAACAACTTCTTGTTAAAGCAGAAAATGCTGATTTACACAAATAGGTATTGGGGAATTGTACCCTCTTTGTGAAGAGAAATCCAATAATATTCCGTCCCATGTTTTTCGAAGTTTTCCTCCGAATTGATATCATTACGGATATTTAGGAATCCTTCTTGCTGCTGTGCACTTTCATTCAAAAACGAAAAAATAGAATATTCATTTTTTGCAACTTCACTGGCCCGGCAGTCAATTTTTCCTCTACGCGGAACCCTATAAACTCACGGAACCCCATTGTTGAAGAGCACTGATTTGGGATGAAGTGTGGATAATGGAACAATTGATTAATTTGCAATCTTTCGAGTAGACACTTCAACTGCGTTGAAATAAATATATGTAGATGAAGCTCAAGTAGCACTGCTAGAAGTCTGATAAAACTTTTCTAATTGAACCTTTAGTTAACTGGACAAATTGTGGATGGTGGATGACAAATCAGAAATGGTAATGATGACTGAAATATGAACCATAAACCTGAACTGGTGATTCTTTGGACTGTGCGGACTGTTTCTGGATATCGCGGTCGCTTATAAAGTGGTTTAATACTAAGATTGACCTTTCTGCAGAAGATTCTAGCGCAGCATGGAGTTTAAGGTAATCTAAAAAATAAGTTTAATTTTACGTGTCGTATCTGTAGCTCTAACAAGAAACTAATTATTTTGTCTTCATACTTCGAATTGAGTGAATTATTTCTATCATTTTGCTTGGTATAGATTTGTGCTGGAGAATTGATCATTAACATCATTGGACAAGTGAATTCAATCACAATAACCGGATATGAAGTATTCATCAAACACACTCCTTCATAGAAACACATAGGTAAGCAAATATTTAATATCACTTAAGACAACATACCCATGGCGCATATGGAGTAAATTGGAACTTTTTTAAATCGTATATTCCCGTGATTAGAGTAGTCTACTACAGTATCTGAGCGAATAAAAGCATTCGGCACTGTTTGTTGGAAACTAATTAATGCATCTTTAATTTTAGAGGGATGGCAGAAGCGTTTTAAAACTGAGTAGACTTCAAATCTAAAAACTAGACAAAGTCTGTAGCAGGTACAATATTTAATTTTTATCTTGTTTAGTTTGGAACACAAAGCTATTATGCCAATAGTTATTAGGGAAAATATATCAAGGCATATATGAATTAAATTGGACCTTTTTTAAATCGTATATTTTTCGATTAGAGTACTTGAGTTTCTGAACAGACAAAAAGCATTCCGTATAGTTTGTTAGAAAGTGACTTGTTCTTCTCAATTTTAGAGTAATGGCAGAAGCGTTTTGGAACTGGTCGACATTGAATCTACAAACTATCATTTGGCAATGTCTATATCAGGAACAAGTTTTTATTTTTTGTCTAGTTTGAAACAAAGTTAATATGTCAAGGGGGCCTGTGGGAATTTGTCTGAAATCAAAGGTGTTTCTGCCTAATTATTGCAGTGATTCCCCGACCTTTTTTAAGAGACTAAAATTATAGTTTTCTTAGGCTTAATAGAAATATAACCAGTAAACGGGCAAATGTTTTCCTGACCATTCTACGTCTTACATTGTATTTTGAAACTCAACGGAAAGGAAATAGCACAGGACAATCGACTTTGTATAGTGTATTTTGTTATATATTGCGTAATATTAATCGACTTATCTTTGATAACACTCAGAAGTATAAAATATCTTTTTTCTCTTACAGATCGTTTTTTTGCAAGACATCGAAGTGACGACAAGAACAGTATTTAACAAGCTTGATGCAACTTGAATTTGGTACACGTTAAAGAATGTTTGAAGAATAACGCATCGAAGTTACTGTAACAATCTAAAAGCGGTTCTTCACTACATTTTTCCATTTTGATCTCAACTGAACTCAAACTCGGGGAAATATAAATCTTAAAACACTGATCAGACTATTAACACCGTCCAACCCCAACACTCTGAGAAACAAAACTCCAAAAACTGATTCAAGCTCAGAAACTAACCTTGATACTTAGAAAAACACTAATCTGTGTGCATACTTGCATCAGTCCTCGCCGAAACTAATTGTGATACTCCGCTTCAGGCTACTACTATTCAGTACATGGACTAGTAACACTGACTACAAATTAAACTTGGTAATAAAATATTTTGCCCCACGTCTTGAGTCCTTGACCGTGGTAGTACTTCATTTTGCGTACATTCTCAACTGTGTAAAAATTGATGGGGAGTGCAAATACAAATACTATTATTAGCTTATGCTCAATATGTATTAAAGCGAGTTTTAATGAAATTTTTTAAATTATCGAAAAAATGTAATTTTATGTGTTTTGATTATATCCGGTTTCCCATTTGTTAGCCAGGATGCAACACTGATGATTTTGCTTTATGGTTGTTACTGTTGTACAATTCGAGTTATCGTATTTTTTAAAAATTGCTGTAGGGTGGCCTATGAACACGGAGCTGGATGCTGATAAATTCAAATTTGCTGAACATCCAGTCCTGTGTATGGTTTACAGCAAATTTATTCGCGTATTGATGTGTGTTAACTTTGAAATGAAAATGTTGTAAAAGTAACGACTATATGTGCTCTATAGAGTAATGTAACTCCTCCCGTTTACAGCTGTATGATCCAATCGATCAGTTAATTATTTTGTACACTTCTGCATATTTTTTTGTACACGTAATACGTGTATATCTTACATTCTCTCTCGATGCGTATACGTTACTTCTCTCTTTCTGTCGTATGACGCTTTTACGTTGTAAGTTTGTTACATTGTCATGTGAATGTCCTGTATTTTAAATAGCTTATTCATTCATTCTATTCACTTCTACTTGTATGTATAAGTATAAGTACACTTGTACCCGAATACTTGCCGCTGGAGCGGTGTTGGTATTATTTATGACTGCTTTATGTAGTGTACTGGGATTTTTTTCAGTCGTTGATGACTGTGGTAATATTTTTAAGGATTTTATTTTGTTGCCAAATTTTACGACGTTAACATATTATGTAAGCTTGCTTGGTTATCAACTTAATTTGAAAATACGCTGTCGCATGTTAATTATCAAAGACCCCTTGGTTTTCTGCTACTTGGCGAAAATAAAACTACTTGGCGTCAGACTTAGCTGATTGCCTTCTCGATTCATATTGACCAATCAACAGCCTTAAAGGGTGCAGTATTAAACAAAAGGAACTCTAAAATGTTCTTAAATTTTCAGTAGTTGATGAAGATGGGAATGTTTTTGAGCCTTAGTCATATATATTGTCGTTCTCAAACATTCACGCCATGTTTAACTCAAAGGTACAGTTTGAGTATGTATAGTTGAGGGACTAGTTAGTTCCTGGAACAAAAACCACAAAAGATGGTATTGGTTAAGAACCACTTTTTCAAATCATTTTTTTTTATATAATATACATATTCCACGGCAGATTAAATTTATAGTCCGTTCCGTTAATCTTACATTCTGGAAAAGCGACTTATATTTACCACTTTTTTGAACTGAAGTATCCGCGATGATTGACAAATGCGCGAAAACTGCCTAAGGCATTTATTCTATGGCTGATTAGTCATAAAAACTTCTCGATGAGTTGAACATGCGGTAAAATTTAGAAATCACTCATTAAAATTTCCCGTATGACTCGTCGTTGAGGTTAAACTTTATTTAACGCCGCATTTAACTTAAGCGTGATCATATATAGACAATGGTGAGGTTCACAATTTTAGGAACGGGTTCTCTTGTATTGAGCTCAGTAACAACGATTTCTCTCTTTTTTGAAAAGGGTACTCTCGTAGTGTGTGAACCAATATGGCGGATATCGGAACGTAGTATGTGTACCAGGTTAGGGTTGGGTCAATTTTCTCTATTTTAGTTCTATTACGAGTTCGGGGGACTAGCCAAGTGACTTCCGTAGTATTTGTACCTAAAATTATGAAACTGGTACACATACTACGTTCCGGTGTTCGCCATCTTGGTTCACATACTACGGGAGTACCTTAAAAATAATATGTATGTTACTATGTAATTAATTTTCATTAATACCTTTTTTGGGGTCATATCCAGTAGTCGGATTCATTTTTTTAGGAGAAGGATCTATTTTGTCCCGAACTCACTAACAACGGGTTCCCCTATTTAAAAAAATGTATGTATGTTACAACGTAAGCTACATTTTCATTAAATAACTCCTCGACAGGTTGGACCTGCAATATAGAAATCGGTCAATAAAATTTCCGGTATGACGAGGTTAAACTTTATTTAACGCTGCGCTCAATTAGGGTCGTGTTCCATGGTAGGATTGGTTATATTAGGAACGGGTTCTCTTCTGTGTGAAGCTCACTAACAAGGCGTTCTCTAATTTCAAGAAATGTATGTATGGTACTACGTAAGCTACATTTACATGGTACACTTACATAAATCTAATACATCAACGTTTTCCAACTGGTAAAGAATTTTTTACCAAAATTTTTTATCACAATAACATAATACACTTCTCAATCTGTGCAAAAACAGAGTGAAACTGACAACAGCCACCATAACACCAGCTAAGGATTAATTATTCAAATTAAGAATATCTATGCACAAAGACATGGAGGAATTTACCACAAAATGTTGGGGAAACACTGTGATACATTACGTTTAGAATACAGTGTTATCGTTTAGAGCAGCTTCAGAATACGATCACACTCATACGCAATGATAATTTCAAGTCTCATATCAAAATTGCCTCTGTTATTTCACAAAACTTGTTGCTATAAACAAAATGGCGTACAATCAAAATATATAGTAACATTGTGGTTTTTTTTTAACAGTCAGATATATAAATAGGAATTATTCACCATATTTTCCATTGCGTTTTCCCGCCTGAAGGCAGTGTTATAACCAAGCAAATTTAAGAAAAATATTAATATTAGGTTCTTCGGCGTTAGCTCATGGTAATCAGGGTGAATTGAATAGTTGAAATTGATATAATTGGCAATACTAGAAACATGTACACATATGAATAAAAGGCGCTCCAGGAGTATGTGTACCAATATGGAGATAACTAATTTTGTTCGCCCATTTTACATCAAGCTGTGTAGAGGGACTGAAACCTATGGGCAAGAGAATATTTATTCACTTGATTAACACAGACAGTCCCCGAACTTGTAATAGAACTAAAATAGGGAAAATCGGAATCAAAGTATGGTCTAAACCTAACCTGGTGCTGGTACAAATACTTCGATACGTCGGGAGTACCGAATAAAAAGTGTCTGGTCACAATAATAATTAAAATTCATTCTGTTCTTTTCACAAAACTTGTTTCTATAATCAAAATTGCACACAAACAAACAAAAAATAAATAAATTTTTTCAATTAACAAACATAGAAACCACTTGACTTGATAGGAACTTTTTGTTCTATCCAATATTGAAAATTTCTTATATTCATGTAAATCGCAGGCTTGTTTTCAAGACCGCAATATCTCGCTCCGTAAACTGTTGTTCCCGCCAAATACCACCCACAGGTCTGGCATCGCTGACATATAACGGGTCCTCCGCTGTCGCCCTGAAAATCAAACAAGAAGTTTTGGCGCTCCGGAAGTATTCGTATCAAGATGACGCACAACCTGACTACCCCAACCTGGTGCACATACTATGTTCAGATTGTGCGCCATTTTTATACGAATACTTCGGGAGTACTGATTTCTTAATTTGCTTGGTTTAAGTTTGTTTGACTGATATATTTTATCAGATTCAGATATTTATTTTCATCGTACAAGGATCAATGTGAAAAAATAAACACACATGAAAATTAAAAAAAAAACGAAAACTTTTGTATCTAGCAATTGATCTAGTGGTCGCGAAAGACCCGATGCGTCATCCAGTCAGCGACATCTTATCATTATATAATCTTACCCTGCACGTATCTTTGTCGCCTTCATAACGACCAGCACATAGATTATGTTTCTCTGTGATGTATCTAAAAATAATAGACAAAACTATTAAACACTACCTGTGTGCCTAAGGTTGTTTTCCTAAATCGTTGTCTACTGTTTTAAGGACAGAAAAGTTTTCCGTTTTATTCATTAATCTGTAGCCGGAGTTGGAGTCAGCTTTTGCCAAGTCAATCGGAGCTGAACAAATTTTTTCCGGAAATATGACAAAATGTTTCCCGAAAATATGTATAAACAAGAGACGCTGAATTCTTTGGTACCGATGAGGCCTTAGTTAAGCACCACGTTTGCATTAATATTCATCGGACAAGCATGGCGGAATGAAGTAGTTCAAGAGGGTGATATTTTAAAAATAAAGTCTTGTAATGGTTTACTTTTTTAATAAACGAGAATTTGGAATTGATTAGTGAGGATGCGTGGCGATATGAATTGATGTTAAAAAAGATTGAAAATTGAAAAATATTTGTTAGATTCGATTATATATTTAATATTCACATTTTTTTGGTTAATATTTGTTTATCATGTGCACGTATTTTCATTTCAACGTGTTTTTTGAATAAAACATACTTTCGTTATTTGTAGCTTATTGTCAACTAACTATTTTTAAGGTGAGGCGCAAAACTAAACAAATTCTAAAAGAGGGTACAAAAAGTTTGAGAACCACTGATTAGACCTTTAGTCGCATGAAAGCGATATTTTCGACAACAACTTTACTAAAAAATCCCGATATTTAATTAGGACAGAATAACTTACTGCGTCTCGTAATATCTTGCCAGAGCAGATTTGCAGGCATCTATAGGCAAAATGCGAAGTCCAACGTGAATTAGATAATCAGATGGAGTATCTGTTATAAGTCCTTGTGCGTCCGCTGTAACGATATTAAAAGACATGTATTAAACAAACTTAAATTGATGAGTAAATTTTGTTTTAGTTCCCCTAAATAGCCATTATATATGGCTAGAGATTCAATATCACCAGTTCCTCTCTAATGTACACAATAGAGCAAGGGTTCTCAACCTGGAAAATTTTACCCTTTTGGGGAATTCTGTTTTAACAAAAACATTTCAAATGAGAGTGGTTCCCAACTTTTTATGTCTCGTGGCCCCTTTCCGGAGGCTTTCAGCACTAATGTTTCAGCACCCCCTGTGTATCATTTCAGTGGTATTTATAGTTTTATTTTGATAAGAAGATTCCAAATCTCATTATGTTCAAACAATTCATGTCCAATAAATCAAAAGACCTTGTGAAATAATCCTATTCAGCAAAGAAACTAGGGAGAACGGAGAGTTTTATTGTCAAGGAAAGAGTAAATCAGTTTTGCGCCTAGCATTGTGACCCCCTCCAACTGCTCTGCGGTCCCCTTGGGAAGCCAAGGGCCACCGGCTGGGAACCGCTGCCTTATATATTATTACTAGAATGAGGAATTATTGCACTAGTTTGCTATTTACATGGGATACCCCGCTACAAAATAAAAACATTTTTACGGGTTTTCATCTGATAATTTATGGGCCAAGTTTAATGACAATGAGGCCCCAGAAGTAAATTACAATACAGTCAAAGAATTGAACAAATCATCGTCAATTTACTTTGAATTAATGTAATCATTGCAAATAATATCTAGCGAAGGCCATTAGTAAAGCTAGGCATTTGGTACTCCCGAAGTATGTGAACCAAGATGGCCGACACCAGAATGTAGTATGTGTACCAAGTTAGGGTTAGGCCATAATTTCAGGTACACTTGGCTAGTCTCTGAACTCTTAATAGAACTGAAATAAAAAAAATGGAATAAACCTATTGCTTAACCCCAACCCGGTACACATACTACGTTCCGGTGTCCGCCATCTTGGTTCACATACTTCGGGAGTACCAGACATTTTATTTCGAATCGATTAGTAAATTGTTCAAAATGGTTTCGACGGGAATTTCGAACAGCCGCCATTTTGTTTTTTATTTAGAAGCCAAAGGTCGAGGTGAATACCAATTTTTTTTATTAATATCAAATTTTATAATGCAATTCTGACATATGACTCACTCATTACGAGTAAGATATTGATAAAACATGTTTTTTACTGTGTGTGAACGCTCAGCGAAATGCCAGACTGATAGATTACGTGTTTTCACTAATGTATGTGTCTCGCGGACCCATTGCAATAAAACAGTACATATCTTCCGATTATTGGAGATTCGATTCAAAAAAAAATATTCCAGTCTTAAGTTCTTAACCAGATGCCCAGCCCCAGTTGGAGAAACCCTAGATTAGACCAGTGTTTTCAAACCTATGGGTCGCGACCCAAAACTGGGTCTTCTGATATTTTACTTCGGTCTCTTGCTTTTTTCGACAAAAACCTAAGAGTTTATTTCCTAGTAACTTTTATTGTTTATTTTATATTTGGTATTGAAGTGTTGTGTAATATTAATTGTATATGTAGGAAGTATCGCGGTGCAAAATTCAGCAGCACATACATTACCTAAATAGCTGCTATTTCAAAAACTCGCTTGTAGCAAACATGCACAGCTTTCCAACTTTAGAGGAAATTTCTGGATTAACTAATGTCAAAATAATTGTTCTATATCAGTAATTAAATTTAAAAGTACTACATGACGTTAAATTTTCGAGAATTGGGTCGCGAGAATTATATAACTTATTTAAAAAAAAAATGGGTCGCTTGAAAAAAGGTTGAGAACTACCGGATAAGACCAACCTACCAATTCCCCACCCAGCTGCGACACAGGATTGATCAATTGACGGCCTATCTCCGCTTGGAAGGCAAACTGGTTTCACATTTGAGTTGATGACTGCTGTTTTCTTTATCTGAAAATGTTAATTGCAACTTTAATGAAAAGTTTCGGTGTTTACGGAGCAACCTCCAATACAGGAAAGCTAGATACGAATAACTGGGTGAAATCGCAAGCCGCACCTTCATTTAACATAGGCTTTCTAGTGCAAAAAAGTTGGGTCATGAATCCTATGACATGCGTTCGCTTTGCACAAGCTAACGTATAGGCTTTGCAACGCAATGGAATTGGATTACTCGCACTTATTAGATAAATTAAATTAAAAACTCGTTTCGTGGGCCGCACTTCATTCAAAATAGTCACTTCTCCGCGGGATGCACAATTTTGCTACACTTGTTTTCTACACATTGGCCTGCGTGCCGCGTTTGTACATCCCTGGTCTTGAGGTGAAATCGTTGCACAAGTTGAAAAATCCCATACTCATCACCCACACAGGGTGTAATAAGTTGAGTAGGCAACGTCAAAGTGAAAGGATTGTTTTACTAGAAGGCTAATACTTTCATTTGTTCTTAAATTTTTATCTGATATTTTATCCTAAATGCGCTGTATAATTTTTAATTATGGGAACACTTTTTTATGACACCTTGACAGCTGGTACCGGTAGTCTACTGCGACAGATTGCATACCCATACTACGGAGTTTTGGACATCGTGTCTATATATTAAGCATCGCTCTATCGTATTTATGTATAACACGTAACTCGTTATATATATATATGTGATGCTTGATGGTGAAATACAGATAATTTCATTCAAATATTCCTACCTCTAGTAATCCGATATCGTATGTAGGGTTATCATCCGTGTATTCTTTGTGTGGATGGAATTTCAATATATCTGTCGTTTGAGATCCTATGTCTGGCTTTTTAATTGTTCTGGTTCCGAGTATAGCGTAGACATCAGACTCCGAGTATCCTCTAATACAAGAAATGAAAAATAATTTTGCATTTTGTGTTGAAGATCTCAAGTCATTGATTCGACTAGAGTTAGAACAGGATTTACATATATTTGTCCCGGGGAGAGAAAAGCCGAATAAGACGACTTAACCATATAGCAAACCACGGCCTCTTGTATGGTTATTAGTCCATTGTAGGGTATGGGAGTAGTTAGTCAGTTACTTGTTTTCAGGTGCATGGACTTCATGATGGAGAAATCTGTATCCGACCAGCGGTTGCGTGAACCACTCTATGGCATCGAGGTGTCCAGCAATCCGCTCACACATAATTATTCCCCAGAGAATTCGAATCGCGAGCCCACGGCGCCAGACCGCCGAGCCGAGTTAGAGCCACGTCACTATTTGTTGAGGACTCTAAGTCAGGGTGTTTTAAACACAGGCCCGCGGGCCACATGTTGCAGGTGGAAGACAGGTTTTGGAAAGTTTTTTCGTGGTTTCTGCATGTTTTAGCTTGATAAATGACAAATAATGATCAATGTGTTTGCAAAATGAAAGTGTTTGTTTTGTATTGCACTGTTTACCTATTCTTGGCACTATTATTGCCCGTGAACAATGCAAATATAATTTTGTGACCCCTCAGAGCTGACAAACTTGGAACAACTTAGAGTCTAAGTTATCAAAAACTCGGAGTGACCCCAAGACATCTGAATGGGATGTCACGGACTCGTCATCAATAACCCCAGTGAGACCTAGCTCAGTGATCGACTCGACAATAAATTAGCGTGATTCGACTTGACTCCCAACCAGAGGTTTAGTGACTTCTACTCAACACCTGAAAACAGTAATTCGGTAGTCTCATTGAACACAAAGTGGTCCTATGGATCATTTTTCAAAGTTGATGTTGTCGTCCATTTTGTTGAAAAAAAAAGCTTTTTTAATCAGTTTTAGTAGTTAAAGATGGTTGAAGTTGTAAAGAGGATTTCACTTTTGCGGTCAGATAAATCGTTAGTCTTAAAGATATTTGAATCGCAGATTATACATATGTACGCTAATGGTTTTATTGGACACGTTAGTGGACCTATGGATCGTTTTGGCAAGTTGGTGTTGTCCATTTTATTGAGAAAAAAAGTTCTGTTCATCAGTTTGAAATTTTTAGTAAATAAAGATACTTGAAGTTGTAAGGAGGTTTTCCTTTTCGCGGTCAGATAAATCGTTAGACTTGAAGATATTTAAATCGCAGGTTTCACACATATACGCCCATAGTATCATTTGAAACCAAGTGGTCCTATGGATCGTTTTACTAAGTTGTTCTTGTTGTCAATTTTAAGGTTGTTTGAAAAAAAAGCTCTACTCCTCGAGTTATCTTCTCATCAATTTCAAGTTTTTTAGTAATTAAAGATTGGAGTTGCAGGGAGAATTTTACTTTTGAGGCCAAATAAATCGTCAGACTTAAATATATTTGAATTGCAGGCTACACATATGTGTTTCAAATCCCATGTCCAACACGTCTGTGACGTCATACAAAGATGGAATTAATTGAGTAGGCAATGTCAAAAGCGGATAAATAAATTTGGGTCGTTCAGGAAAAGTATACTATCGCTTTACATTTAATGGACGCCTGTACAGGATATTATTGAAGCTGAAGGCGTGAACAAACATTTTATAAAAAAATTCGCCCAGGAAAGAAAAATCTAATTCAGGAAAGCTTATGCGTTTATATATACAGTATATACAAAAAATACTTACACCATGCAATGCGCTGCTGATAGAACCCACTTCGGGTGGATAAGATTTCCAGAGCAATGTGTGATGCGTTTTTTCCTGTTTACTATGACAACCTTTTGATAAAAGTAACAAAGTGTTATTTCCCTCCAGGCCAGGAATTCTCTGGACTAAATACAACCAGATTTTACGTGCGTCAAATACAGCCAGATTTTACTTGTGCCAATTACAGTCATATTTTACTAGGGTCAAATGCAGCCAGAATTCACTTGTGCCAATTACAGTCATATTTTACCTGGGCCAAATGCGGCCAGGTTTTACTAGGGCCAAATGCAGTCAGAATTCACTTGTGCCAATTACAGTCATATTTTACTGAGGCCAAATGCAGTCAGATTTAACTTGGCCCAATTACAGTCAGATTTTACTAAGCCGAATCAAGACAGATTTTCTTCAGGCCAAACAACAGATTCTTAAAAATAATGTTAGCTTTGTATAAAGTCAGATACGCAGATCGAAAAAATTGCAGACCTGTTACGGCAATATAAATTTTAAAACTTAGACGATGTAACCATATATGTTAAATAATGAGGTTGTAGACAAGAACACCTCATAGCATGATCCTGCATTTTCAATTTGACCAGCACAACCCAAAATATACGGAATTTAACTCTGATTCAGTAAGTCCGAGTCCGAACATATTATATTATTTCTTACCGCCCATGGCCATTGTCCTAGTTTCGACGGCTCTCCACTGAAAACTCTTCTAGAGACTCTCTTTGGAACTCCGCATTGTTCGTTGCTTGGTTTGCAACAAGAAGAAAGCTCGCCATATCTATAAACCTGCCCGCGTGGGCATTTGACTAAAAACAAACAGGTATAGAATATAAATTCTTAAAAAGTTTGTTCGAGTGCGAGTATAACTGAAAAAAAAATTTCGAAGTCTTCGAAGTTGGCAAACGTTTTAAATTCATTTCAAAATATCTTCTCTGCCGAGCAAATTGAATCCGGACCTCCTTTGCAAAAACAGTGAAAAACCGTCAAAAACTATTAGGAACCTTGCCAAAAACACGCATACCGTCAGGTATACTGCTGCATTTTACATCCCTTTAATACTACATATTCCATTTTTTTTTGCACCAACACATGGGTTGGTAAGATATAGCAGTGGATCATGCTAAACTAGCGTTACTGATTCTTACTTGCTTTACAAGCCTGTGTATTGCAATCTTCATAATTCTTCGGGCATTTATACATATCACTGTTACCACAACGTTCGACTTTAAAGCGATGTCCTCCGCCACATGTCTTGGTACATGGCGACCAAATACCCCAACCTGAAAATTAAGTAAACTGTTTCATTTTGGATCGATGTATTTTGAAACCGTAATACCGCACCGTGTCAATAACAAGACATTACATATGGAAAGCTCAAAATTTCAATGGCAAGTTATAAACTTTGTATTTTTGATGCAAGTTTGTCAAAAAGCAAACGCGCGAGACCTAAATTCATAGTGGATAGAGTACTGGCAGAAGAATTTGTTAATCTGAAAATATTTTAAACTAGAATACCGAACTAATTCATGGAATTTCTCCAATTTCTAATGCTATATTTAATATTTGGTATTTTTGCCAAGAAGAAACGTTTTTTGTTGCAAACAATTACTGATGCGCTAAGATTTAGATATACAAATACATCAACAAATATTGATCTCTTTAATCTCAAACTTTTTAATTAGAAGAAGGCTTCGTAAAATTATTCACTTCTCGATATAGAGCACGATTCATTACAGCATGAGTGAGTCTGTTTTTGTAGGAATTTAATCAGACTCCAGTGATTGTGAAAATACGACTGCGGTTCAGACTCCTATAAATCATATATACTAACCAGAGTCTTCAGTAATGTCACAATAGTATTATATCTTTCAATAGCTCGGCTGTAGAATGGCGGACTGTAGTGGTCAAATGTGGACATACCGCTTAGCCGCCGCACTCATCATTTAACCTAAAATAATACCTGTCACACATGGGAAGTCGTTGCATCCTTTTGATATTGTACTGCAAAATTTCCCGCCAAAAAACGTGCATGACTTTTTTGTTTGCGTTCCTCCGCCGCAGGACCTTGTACATGTGGACCATTCTGTGAAACAAGAGAGCGATTCTTAAATATATCGACAAGCATGAGTTTGGTAAAATGAAGATAGACGGACAAGCGTGAAGGAATAAAGTGTTCCCTTAAGTTATAAAAAGTGTTCCTATCTATTCAAATAAAACAGCAAATTTTGGGAAGAATATCGTAAAATTAGATCCCGCGAAAATTTGAAAAAATAAAATATAGCATTCTAGCCATTCAATCTTCGAAAAATGAAACGTTGATGGCCAACCTATAATTTGTGAATGTATGCCACGAAAAATAAAAGATGCAACAAAATCCGAACGAATACATCATTTAAGGAAATTGTATTGCACCATATTTCATAAATGATATGTATTGTAATTAAATTGAATTATTTGAAGGAGATCATTCGAATTTCATCATTCGTCTACTTTAAGTGTATTAGCCCCCTTACCTCCCATTAAAAAAAATTTAAACAAAAAGAAGACTATTCTTTCCAATTAATAGAGAAAAGATAGGAAGTTAGTCTCGCGCGACTCAACTCAAATTAATAAGAAGACTAACAACAAAAAGGATTTAGCGAAACGATACATATGACCATTTTGTGTCCAAAAACTACACTTACGCGCTGTTACTTGTCCAAATCCGAGCAGCAAGGCAAAGATGTGTATCGCATTCGTTGTTATCAGATAATTCATTTCTAATTCGATAGTCTAATGCTGCAATATGAAGCTAACAGTGAGTGAATGAAATCGTTACCTGTAGATTAGCGGGACAGACTCGAAGTAGACATTTGAGACAAGACAAATCGGATAAAAAAAAACGTCGGCATGGTTTCTAAAACAATACGAGATTTAAGGGTTTATAGCAACACCTAGGTCCGGGTCCGAGTCACGTGTTGACGCGTTTGATTTTTGGGGTGTTTACTAGATTGCATTCGACTGGGGAATCTCTCGCGACACGCATTTCAACTGAAACTCTATATATAACCATTGAG
The DNA here is from genome assembly GCF_013122585.1 of Styela clava. Lineage (NCBI taxonomy): Eukaryota > Metazoa > Chordata > Ascidiacea > Stolidobranchia > Styelidae > Styela > Styela clava. Next base: position 20,283,888 of record NW_024102835.1, on the reverse strand, counting down.
ACTTTGCATTGCTGAATGCTGAAAAATACATTACATACATGGTAAGAAAATTGTAAAGAAAAACAAACGTAAGATTATAGTTTCTCAAAATCGATAAAAAGTATATCAACGAACTCTACAGATTTAATTCAAATCTGATGTGCAAGGCAAATAGCCAGCCTAATTTAAAATGGTAAATTGGTAGAGGCAGGCTTAGTAGTGGGCACTTATGAAAATAGTAAAAGGCGCACATAGTTTATTCTGATTTCTTGGACTAAAACGCACGAATAAAAAGTAAAAAAAAATCTAGAAAAATGGTGTAGTTTGAAACGTGGTATATAATCTTTTTGCTGACGCGGTCAGGAATTTTTAAACATATCAATGAGAAGAAAAGTCATTTATCGTCGGAAGATTTGATTTGATTGAAGATTTGATTTGATCGGATAAACAACACTTCCAGTCGGTTTGGAAGTTCAATTAGTCATTTCAGAATGAGAAATCGAAATGTTGATAAAACTTGCATTAGGCACGATGCTCATTTCAGTATGGTGTACCAGGTTAAGGTTAAGCCGTAATTTTATTCCGATTTTCCTTTTCTAGTTCTATTACGAGTTCGGGGACTGTTTGTGTTAGCCAAGTGAATATAACCCCTGACCATAAGTTTAATTCCCCTCACACAACTTACACACACGTATGGAGCGACCTCATTCCATTATATACTCGGACGGAATCGCCTTCTGCAATATAGATTTATCTTTAAACCAACACTAATTCAGGTCCATGGTCACTTGCTCAATAATGTTAGTAAATTTGGTGCTCAAGAAGTATGTGCACCAAGATGTCGCACAACCTGATAATGCTAACTTGGTACACATACTATGTTCAGGTTGTGCGCCATTTTAGTGAACATACTTCAGAAGCAACGTAATTTTATTATTTTAGAAAGCAGCCCTTCTTAAATCTAACATAAAATCTAATGGCACATCCAATATTCATGCCTCCATTATCACGGACTCTTTAATTTTAGCTTTGATCGACAAAATGGAAAAACCTGTAGATTTGGATGTTTTACCAGTAGGTAATATTAATAGTAGCTTTATTATCACTTTTCCTTTTTTGATTTATTTGGCAAAACAACATACCTGTCGGTCTGGAAGTTTTATTAGTCATTTGTCAAATCAAAACTCATCAACACCAACTTTTTAAAACTCGAAATAACTCACTAAAACATTCTGAAAATCACTAAAAACAATTTAGTAGTATTTGAATATAAAACGAATGCTGTCTCACCTGCTCGCTGAACACTAACCACTACATCACAATCTCTGATTACAACACGTTTTTTGATCAATTTCGCGACCAGACATCAACACCGATTGCCCTATTAAAACTCACCGAACTTTTTGATATTTTTTATTTGCTCATTTCGCTTCAAACAATCTTTTTTTTTTATTAGTAGGTGTATATTATTGCACCACCCCCTCGTAAACCTATCCAAAATAAAATTCTTAATCGACACATTTAAAATAAAACCATTTCACCGTTAATCCCTAACAACAAGTCTTCTATTAATAACTCTAGTCTAATATCCCAAGCAAAAACTTTTCATTTTTAATTTGATCGGCAAAACAACAATACCTGTCGGTCTGGAAGTTTAATTAGTCATTTGTGATATCGGAATATTTGCCTGAAGGTTTTTCACTCGCGATTTTATTACGATTACCTAACGTTTGAAAATATGAACGAATGAAATTTGAATATATTAATTTTCATCGCATAATATACAAATGTGACTCAGAAAAACTTTCGTTTTGGTCAAATACGATCAGGTTTTCGAGACAACTACTGTCAATTTGTTACCTTTGCTGAATGTGGTCAGGCTTTCGTAAGATAAATTTAATATTTCTCAAACAACGTTTCGAACAGTGACCAGTAACCCACCCAATAAATTTGTACCCTGGGTAACATGGTTGCAGCGGAGTGTTAAACTTTTCAGCTGCCCGGGGCGATTATCTGATAATGCTGCCCCTTATACCTAACCTCATAAATAATTTGGGGGATTAACGAATTATATATTTTGGTACACATGAGAATAAATAAATTAAAGGTCAGGTAAGATTAAATGTTTGTTATAATATTATTTAAATCATCAAACAATGAAACAAACTCACCCCTGTAACGTGCTGCCCGGGGCTGCTGCTTCTTTGTTCTACGCCACTGCATGGTAGGCATGGGAATAAAGATTGGTCTTACGTCTTAAACGCTAGTCCCTCGTGACCACAACAGAAGCATTTTTTAATACGACCCTTTTCGCTCCGAAGAGTGAATAGCTACTCACCAATATTCGGAATAGGAATCTTAGCGTTTCGGTATTGCTTGCTTAATTTTATTCACCTGGGAAACATGATGGCCGGGGAATTTGAACCGGTAGTTTAACCTGCAATGCTAATAAATATAACTCTAACGCTTGAATTCTAGGCTCTCGCGACCACGACAATAAAAAGCCAATTTTTCAATATCACAAATGACTAATTAAACTTCCAAACCGACAGGTATTGTTGTTTTGTCAATCAAATAAAAAAAAAGGAAATTGATACTAAAGCTACCTTCAACAGCAGGCTAGCTAAGCTTTCGTATCTACAGGTATATCTATCCTATGAAGATTATTACAACCAATCCTTCTTCGGGGATGATACGACCTCGTTTTTCTCAAGCCGAATATGATCAGTATACAATTCTTCGTTTACTAAAATCCAATTTTGCTTGGTCTATATGAGATGAACAAGCGCAGTTCACTCTCTCACTCCAACTACAGCGAAGCTCATGTACAAGACCAAATGCCTAAAAATGCCTATATAAACGAGTCCACAGAATAGGATGTCGCGATACACAGAATAGGGGATAATTCCGTAGTATGTGTACCAGGTTAGGGTTAGGGCATAATGTTATTGCGATTTGCCTTATTTTAGTTCTATTACGAGTTCGGGGACTGTCTGTGTTAGTTGAGTGAATATACCCCCTGTCCATAGTTTTCAGTCCCTTTACACAATTTGATGTAAAGTAGGCAAACAGCATTAGTTACTTCCATATTGGTACACACACTTCTAGAGCGCTGAATAAGGTGTCGTGATAAATGCTATTTTTTAATGTTTCAGCAACACTCGCATATTCCCCATCACGAGAATACTACATGCATATTGAAATGTTTGTTTTTAATTCTCTGGCGCGAAAGACTTCAATTGTTTAAAAGCGCAATAAATTTCTGTATAAACACATATGATTCAAGCATGAACGTATTTAGTATTGATTTGAATTAATGCGAAGACGCCCTCAGGCGATATATTGTGGACACGTGATAAAGAATTCTGAAACTAAAAGTTATAGCGACTTAATAACACCATGACCCAATCTGAAGTTTAAAGGACAGTATGTTTTTCTAGAGCTTGGTCGGAATTTAATATTCCTCCAAGTGATACGGCATGTAATATTATATTCCAGACATGGGCAAAGAACGGCCCGGGGACCGAATCCGGCCCGTGAGGTGATTCAACCCGTCGATGCTGCCACAACCATACTAAAACCAAATTTTAGTGTTTTAGCTAAAAATAGATCGAGAAATTCATTGAGATTGCGATTAAATTTAGTGTTGGCACAAGGCTTATTGTTTTCAGTTTTGCTTTTGTAACACTAAATATTGTTCATAAACTGTAATTTTTTACGTCTCACTTACATGGCCCGCCAAACTAGGTGGGCAAAATGTTTGGCCCCTGGTACAAAAACCCTTTTATAGACGTATCTAAACAAAGTCTTCAAACTGAATAAAGTCGTTTAAAAAGTAGAGTGAAGTGAAAAAGTACGGAAAGGGGTTTTCCGCTGTACAAATTACTGTGATTTTAATAACATTCTCTCGCCTGTGGCAATACTCGTTTCACAAGTGTGTGCTGCTATTATTAAACCGTTCATCGACATAGGGTAAATCTTCCTTCTTTGAGCGTTTTCACTTTCTGGAGGATGACTAGTTTAATATTTTCGCCCCTAACAAGGCTCTGTACAATCAATAAAAGTGATATTGAATTCAGGATCTTTCTGGTTCAAACCAACCTATTTAAAGCACCCTACTTAATAAACGCATATACGGGCCACATATACGACTTGGGTCTCGTACAGTATTTCTTTAATTAAATTACCCGATCTTTTTAACTAGATATTGAAACCTTGGGTGTCGCGCTTGATAATCAGATTTGGATCCCCGCCGCGGCTTCCCTTCCCCAGTTAAATTGTACGATTACCTGTTTTTTGAAAATTGTATGTGATTGTTTTTTGCTCGACATTTTTTCGAAAGGCCATCGCCTTTCCTGACGTCACGGACAAAAGTCTTCACTTGGTACCATTTGCATTGACTGCGTTAAGTTTTAGTAAATTGATTGTATTCTTCTTTGATTCTTTGACTAAGATGCATTTCTTCTTTCTTACCTTTTGTTGATTTTCTTATCAATATTACACACGCATAAAATAACTGAAATAAACGCGTTAAAAGCAGTATTTTTATCACAAAGTTTTGAGAACACACATGTTTAACTTTATGATCTAACATTAGTGTCAATGAGATTAGTAATGCGTGTTTTCTTTAGACGGCTGTTCCGCGTTCTTGTTTGGGGTTTTCCGCGCGACAGGGATCGAAATTACCACTAAATTGGTTGCAATGGTAATCTCGCCGTAACTTCGGCGCCTCCGGGTCGTAAATTTGTCTCCGAACTGGCGACCAGCAAGCGGACAGGCCTTGCTATCTAAACGAGCGGACGGACCTCACTTAGACGGACGGCGTGGTAAAAAGCGTAGATGTTTCTGGGCAAAATAAGTTCGTGAAACGCTGGATTAGAATATCTCCCAAGTGACCTATATTCGGCTTCCGGGCCATCCGTATACTTGTGTGTATGTTGTTGTGATGAATCTAACACAGAAATAAACAAGCTTGTACACTAGGTTTTTATTAACTCAATCGTCAACTTAAAGCAGCACAAACTAAAGAGTGACTTTCAAATCAAAACACCATGCTATTAATTAGGACGAACGGTATACGTCAGCAGGGTATAATGTCGTGACTGTTTAATGCAATGCAATTTGTCGAGTCTAGCTAACAATAAGCTACAAATACCAGATAGTAAGGCGAAAGTATGTCTCATTCAATAAACACGTTGAAAATACGCGTATGGAACGTAAATATCCAAAATAAAGAAATGCAAATATCCAAAATAAGACGGGCAAGATTTAATTTAACAAATATTTTTATTTTTAATAAGCTTCACGCTCCTTCAAAAAATTGTCTACCCCACCGTTTGAGAACCACTGGTTTAATGCGTTGCTAGATTTTATGACACAAATCACCACACATCTCAGGCAATATTCGCCTCCCCAGTCGTAATTATTGCATGTATCTCGGATTATAATGAGAATATGTCTAATTTCACATTACCTTTTTCACTTTGTCTATTTTATTTTCGAAAATAAAACGAGTGACGCATTATATTGATATACTAATTTTCCCAAACCTACGTTTCGTTGATGATCTTCAAAATATAAATATTTAAAGCTATTTAAAGTGTAACAAAAAATGAAAATCTTGTATCCCCGGGCGTTGAAAATTTCGCCATAATTGAACATTTTTGAATAGTAATTATTCAACCCGATATTTTTATAATATTTATTGCCCGCGAATTGCTTGCGACAACTAACGGCATAATTAAAATTCGATAGTTGAAATTTAAGGGTCCCAAGGTCACTAATGTATATTCCCAAACTGAGGTCCATGTAACCCAAGGGGACATATTTCGACTTTTCAAATGGTACATTATATCAAGTATATATATATTCCATTCGTAATTTCAAATCTACTTGTTTGCTGATGTTAATAATTTGGAGAACTGAGTTTAAGAACTCCACATTTCACCCCAGAAGATGCAGTACTCCTGTAGTATGTGATGGCGGACACCGAAACGTACTATGTGTGCCAGGTTAGCGTTAGGCCATAATTTTTTTCCTATATATTAGTTCTATTACAAGTTCGAAGACTAGCCAATTGACTCCCGTAGTATTTGTACCTGAAATTATGGCCTAACCATAACCTGGTACACAAACTACGTTCCGCTGTCCGCCATCTTGGTTCACATACTACGGGAGAACTGGAAAAGCTTTGAACACAACTACATTAACTACAAATTCTTCTTTCGGAGTTCACATGACTCATTTTGCCTACAAAAAGCTGGGTGATTTCCACGAGAAACGTAGTTACAAGGGTCAAAGGCACATACATTCGTCTCCACTAGAAATAAAATTCACAGAGCGCAGGTTGTCTTGCCAAACAATTACTGTTTAATACTGCAGCGTAATTTAGGTGTAAAAATATCATATTTGACACTACAGGGTTCTCGAAATGAGTTGCTATACATCTTATAGAGCTGGAAAAAGAAAGTGAATTGGTGAAGTCCATCCCTACTAATTCTTTCGGCGCTCCCGTAGTATGTGACCAAGTTGGCGGATACCGGAACATAGTATGTGTACCAGGTTAGGGTTAGGCCATACATTTATTCCGATTTTATTCCATTTTCTTATTTTAGTTCTATTACGAGTTACGGACTAGCCAAATGACTCCCGTAGTAATCGTACCTGAAACTATGTCCTAACTTTAACCAGGTACACATACTATGTTCCGGTGTCCGCCATCTTGGTTCACATACTACGGGTTTACCATCCTTTCAACTTTAAATGCGAACGCCCAGACACTACTCTACAGGCTGGAACAGTTTCAAAAGAGAAACTGATTGAACCACAACATGATGGAGAGAGAGAGATTTAATATTTCGTCAACCAAAAGTACAGTCATCAATAAAATAGCAACAGCAATAAAATTTGTTTTGGTATCGACAGGAATGGGCGATACGACCATACGGTCAGCGAGGTCAGCTTCCACCCTATACGCTGACGTGATTAAGATTAACAATAAAAGATGACCAGTGGCAAAACTTGAACAACATTTGGGAATACCTAAAGAACTTCAATTTTATACAATGGCTTTGCAGGCGTACAAGAAACACAAGTGATTTTTGGTTTACGACGTGCAAGTCATGCCGAAGTAGTCAAGACGATTTATTTTCTTCCGATACCCATGTCTAATCGCTGCTTGGTTACGGAGGTCAACTTACGCAGTTTTATTCAATAAGGCAGCTTTATGGGATTGGGTTGCACTGACTGACAACTGATGTCTATGGCACTAACAGTTATGCAATTAAAGACAGAAAGTAGCTGAGCCAATTTACTATGTACAATCCCAGCGTCACCTTATTATCAAAAAGGGTTGACCAGTAATAAAAATCATTTAACCACTGCCCACTAGCGGTGATACACAAGGAGCTAAATCAGTAATTTTTTAATTCGAAATGTGAGTGCACACTAATATTAACGACCAAATATTGGACCCAGTAACGATATTTCTAAATGTTTATTTTGTGAAGCCTTCTTCTTTGATCACTGAGTATTTTCGTGTAATCATACTATACTGAAGATGAGACTGGGAGGAGATTAGGGAATGCCTTATAGAGTAGGCAATTTAAAAAACTCCATGTCTTAAAATTAATATTCGCGAAACCTTCACATTTTGTGGAATGAGCTTAAGCCACCAAACAGTTTTACTGGAAAAGGAAAACCACGGGGAACCCAAGCTGGTTATCAAGCAGCGACACCCAAGGTTGTATCTACCGGTAACTAAAATATAGACATTTTATTTGTAATACTGCTGTGATTGTCGTTAATTACCATAAGCTTTTGACAAAATATCAAACCAACATCTCTCACTAGAGAAAATTATCAGACATTGTATTAGGGAGTAACAAGACCACCGGAAGAACGGGGTTGCTCTTGCTTACTGTTGCCACCCAGCGTCTGTATATGCTACTGCTTGGTGTTGATAATTACTTGGCATTTATTTATTCACTTGATATATTATAATTTGCGGTTGCATTTCTTTTTTTTTGTATCTAACTTTTTTACTCAAAAATTAATTATTTTTATGCACTAAACAAAACTCTGCCGCGGTGTTATACTGGGGTCGTAAATATCACGAAAAAAACTGCGCCTTTACATCTTGTAGCTCTGTGTACAGCGATTGTATTTTGAGTTTTGACCGAGGCGTGATACTGACGCGATTGAAAATTTTAATATTCACATTTGCTGGCATTATATTTACTGCAAATGTCTAATTCAGAAGAAAACGGGTCGAGTCGAGTATTCTAATCATTGGATAATTATAATCGTCATTCTCGTCAACCTGATTTTTATATGGCGATAAAACATGAGTCACAGTATTGTTAACAGTGCAGTATATAACGGTGAATGTTACGTATCCAGCATTAATTTGTTAATTTGACTAAAATTCAATGTTCCTGTCGATGGTTCCTACTTCATTTTTCCAATGGAAACCGGTTGTCGACTCCAGTAATCCGATCCTCTTAAATTAGCATTGTTTATCAGATCATTGTCACGTGCTAGCGGGGATTTCCCTTTTTTGTTTTTGTTTACATCTGTTCGTGTTTCGTAAGGATTGATCGTTAACAAAAACAGGATTTATTGAAGGAAGAACGATTCATGAAAATTTATTAACAATAAGAGATGACATTTTTTGGGCGAATAAACAAAACCAACCGTTAATAATTTTTAGTATAGACCAAGAAAAGGCTTACGATACTGTTGATAGAGTTTTGTTACTAAGAATATTAAAAAAAGTTAATTTTGGTAATTATTTCATTCGATGGGTCAATACTCTATTTAACAACACCAATGCAAAAATAATAACAAATGGATTTTTATCAAAGCAATTTAGTATAACACGAGGAGTTAGACAAGGTTGCCCCCTTGCCCCACTTTTATATATTATAATGTCCGAATTGTTAGCATCCAGCATCAGATACAATAGAGCAATAATAGGTTTTCAAAATTGTGCAGGAGATAGAGAGAAATATAAAGGTTTTGCGGATGACACTATTGTCACAGTAGAAAGTTTATCCTCCATAGATGAAGTATTAAATTAATGGCAGAATTTGAAAAAGCTACAGGCTTGAGAATAAATATTCCAAAATGCAACATAATGTTGTGTGGGTCAGCAAAACGGCTAAACTTAGGACCTTCATACAAGGGTATTCAAATTCAAGAAGAGCTTAAAATTCTAGGAGCTTATATAGGAAACAATGTTGTATCAAGAGATAAAAACTGGTTGAAAATCATTAACTCAATTCAAAATGTAGTAAATTTATGGCAGGGACGGAAGTTATCAATGATAGGAAAAATTATTATTGTCAAATCATTAATGTTATCCAAAGTGTGGCACATTGCCAATTTTGAAATTATGCCAGGAAACTTCGTTCGAAAATTAGAATCTATAATATGGAAATTCATTTGGAATAATAAAACTCAACTAGTGTCAAGACAAATTACATCTAATATTTTCACATCCGGAGGTTTGAATATGTTAGACCTCAGGAGCCAAATAAAAGCTCTTCAGGTCAAATGGATTTTTAAAATCCTCAAAAACGAGAGTAGGCCATGGAGTAAAAGAGCCAATTATTTTATTAATAATTATTGTAATATTTTGTCCAAAGATAATTTGGAATGTCTGTATTTGAAAGTCCAATTTGACAAAGTAACTACCATACCTAATTTTTATACCGCCATTATCAATTCATTCAAGGATATTAAGTTGGAGAGAAATCATCCCTTTAATATTACAGAGGTTAAAAATGAAATTTTATGGTACAATCCCTTAATCTCAGAGCAAAATTATAGATTTTCGTCCAAATGGATCCAAGCAAAAGTCATTTCTGTGGCTGATATTGTGGATAACACTGTGCATTATTTAACAAATAGAATATATTCTATTGATCAAATTGGGGATCACAGAAGAAAGCTCTTTTATTTAAATAGATGCTCTAGTGAAATCCAACAGGTTTGGGGCAATCTACCTATTAGCTGGAAAGAATTCTATCGAGAAATCATAATTTACCCGAAAACAGACTTGGAATCGATAGATATATGAACTCCAATTTATCCACCAAAAAAATAAGTAGTTTATTGAAAATAAGGAAAATCACAGAAATTGCTACACGGCATGATATGTACATTACACAAAAATTAAATTTGAATATTCCTATAGACTGGTCAAATATTTGGCAATATAAACTCTCAAATAAATATAAAATTCTAAGTTGGAAAATTTTACATAATGGTTTACCTACGGGGGACAAATTAAAATATTGGTTTGATGATGAGAATGGACAATGTGTATTTTGTAATGAAAATGAAGAAACCTGTATACATTTATTTTGTTATTGTGATTGGATAATTGACTTTTGGCAGTGGTGCAATGTAAGGGAAATCAATTGTGACATAATTATTGCTAATAATATTCATAGTGAAGTGGTATCATTAATCATTCAATGTGGAAAATCAGCCATATGGGAGTTCAGGAATAGTGTCAAATATGATGATGTATTCCAAATGCAATGTAACTTGCGAGCTATTTTTAAATGCAAACTACTGGGTGTAATCAGATTAATGTCAGATTTTGATAGGCAAAGAATATTATCTGACGAAATTGTTGATGATGTACTACAAAAATCGATAATGAGTTGAAGAAATTGAGATTGTCTTGATTTAGGAGGTTTGACTATATAAATGATTGCATAACATAGACAGATTAAATGAAAATCTAGTAGCATGATAGGTTTTTGAATTTTCTGTCTAATTTTTTGAAACCTTCTCTTTTTCCATGCTAATATGAAATAATTATTTATATATGTACATAAAAATGCTATATTTATGACGAAATATGGACAATCTTCAATACAAACGGATATATGACGAAAAATGGATTATCATCACTGGGTTTGATATGTATTAATAATTGTTTATCCAACTGTTTTAATTTTCCTCAATTACCGTAATTGGAACGCAATACATGCAATTGGTTTCAAAAAAACAAAAAAATAAATAAAATTATATAAAACAAAAACTGAAAATTTAATTGGCTTCAAAAACATAATTAAATAATTCCATATTGACTCTGGAATTGAATTTGGCAAAAAAAAAAAAAAAAAAAAAAAAAAAAAAACAAGAGCCTGATTATTCAAAAAGTTATTCCTCGAAGGCTGTATTCGGATTTGGGAAAGTACCTCCAGCCACAACTATGGCGACTGCTAAAAGCTGAGAATTGCTCTGCTTACAAACAGTACGGTTTTGAGATATATTAACTATTTTGTCTAGTCAATTTCGCAAGTCTGATTGGAGTTAATCGAAGAAAACATGAGTGATTCTCACGAAAATACATATTTTAAAGATTGTTTTGCCGAATTTAATGAGTAAGTTGTTTTTATATCAATTTGTTAGGCTACCAGTACTGCAAAATAATTGCTGCAATCATCACTTTTGAGTCTAATATCAATACTACACAGTTTTCAGATTTTAAGAATAGTCCCCACTTTGAAAGACATCAAATTATAACAGTGAGAGCAAACCCGTCTTTTACGAGACAGTTCATATTGGCACAAATTGACAAACTGGCGCTGCCAAATAAACTTCTATGTTTAACACTAGGTTATGTCGTCAATAAGACAGCTCAGTCAAATAGCAAGTTGTGTTTGATGAGGTGTTGTTTCCAACTCAGATTACTCTGCACATGAGTATACACACAATAGGACACAGTTCTTTGATTCCAAGATGTCCTCACATTTGGTTCAATAAAACATTACTTGTCTCCAAAATGAGGGAGTCTGGCACGAAAACAGATGTGTCAAATCACACCATGCTTGTTAATTAATCGTGGCCATCACATAACAAAAATTGCAATTTTTGCTAAAAACTACTGAAAGCCTCAAAAAAAATTGTTTCTCTCGGTAAATCTTTTTTTTTTCTTCGAGGAATCCAATGGTGACGATATTAGATTGCACTTCCTTTGATTGCTGATAGGGAAGCCCAAACTGTCTCTTAACCCTTTCCATGCGATTTTTATTTTTCATTAAATAATCGTATTTGCTACGCCGACTTTATGCATTTGTACCCCCACAACTAATCGATCGACTAACGAAAAAGTAATGATCCTCTGCTGCCCACTGACGGCTCGTTGGAAAGCTTATTTAAGCTTATTTAAAGAGCTTGCAATTGGCGATTAAAAAAAATTTTTTTTTAAAGGGGGTGGTCTGAGTCACAAACCGGATAGAAAAAAGGCCTTTTTTTTTCTTGGGTGTTGAAACTTCAAACCGTGATAAAAAATAGAAATATTTGCTAAATCCTTTACTGTTACCGCTTCTTGGTTGGCAAACAATAGCATAATATTGCTGTAGCAATTTCGTTATCTAACTCAAAATACTTTGGTAGATGGAAGGGATAATATGTCTTCTATTACCACGCAAAAAACACCGAAATTTCCATAAATTTCAAAAACACTCCTTCGTTCCGCCTCAAATAAAATTCCCATGGTAAACGAAAGCGAGATTTACCGTCGCTTATGTTAATCTCGAAGAAGACTTCTTATCAAAAAACTAACACCCGGAAAAACTAGACCAACAGTTTGCAACCGATTGCTAAATAAAACAGTGGAGTACATCAACGTACCAAATAGCGAGTAGCGAGTAACTAGCGAGTTTTGTCGTGGGTACGTATACGTGCCCACCGCACGGAAAGGGTTGAAGGAGGGATTTGCATTCATTGTCATAATTAATGTCCTTCAGAGTAGGAGCTATTCTTGGAATCGAAGAACTGTGACATACTGACATACGTAGCAGCGAACTAAAATTGGTCATCAGTTAAGTGAGCCAGTCAGGTTGGATAGAGAGTAGGGCAATCTTACCATGAGTAACCATCCAGTATATTGAACCTGTAAACCTTGCACAGATTAATCAATGGCGTGTTTTTAGTTTTGTAAGCTAAGAGTTGACATCGTATTTTTCTAATTTTGTGATCATTCAGCTAAATTCAAATAATTTTTGTTTTTTAAATGGTGTCAATCTAAGATAGGATTCAGTTAGGTCTATTCTGAATCTCGAAATAAAAACTATTGCAAGAGAAGATTTTAGAAAACTAAACTCTTCATATTTTGACATTGGTAAAATGAGATTCAGGTCTGCTTTAGTTCCAACTCTATTTCCGCAAAATTTTCTAGCTTGGGAATCAATGGGGCATGACTAGTCAGAATAGTCTTCTTGAATAAAAGTGATCAAAGCTGCTATTCTGTACATATGTACATTTTTCTCGTAATAGAAAATAGCTCTTTACATATTGTTAGAAATTAGTGGCTGCTTATATAGGTCTTTGTTTGCAATGAAGGAAGTAAAAGCTTCATATATAAATAAATACTTTGTAGTTTCAGTAGTTCTTAGCACCAGTAACTATTCTCACAGATCGGTTAGTCCCTTAGAGTTTCTGAGCGAAATAGCATGACTTTACTTTTGGGCAAATTTTCATTTAAAAAATATGTCTTTATGTCTATCATTTCCTACATAGGCATTTTGGTATAGTGTACCATATCATTGATGATGTATTAGAAAAAAATTGGAAATTGACACACTTGTTTCAGTAATATCTCAAAATAGGTCTGTATTGATGCCGAGGAATATTTTGTCAATGCTGTTGTTGCATCTTAATTGAATTTTCAGAATAACGTATATGTATATATGTATTTACACAGAGACTCTGGCTCGGCTTGTGACTCAAAAAAAGGATTAATTTAGATCGGGACTTAAATTTAAATTTCGATGGGACTCAAAATAAGGTATACCTTGGATGGTTCCTAACTTGACTTGCAACTCGGGTCATAGGACGGGACATGAGAGGGTTATTGCACAGAGATTTTATAACTGGTCATATAATTAGGCCAGATGTCAACTGTTTCAGTTTTTATGTGCATATATGAAAATTTGGTACTTCCGAAGTATTTGAACCAAGATGGCGGACACCGGAAAGTAGTATGTGTACCAGGCTAGGGTTAGGCCATAATTTCAGGTACAAATACTACAGGAATCACTTGGCTAGTCCTCGAACTCATAGTAAAAATAAAATAAGGAAAATTGGAATGAAATTATGGCCTAACCCAGCGGTTCCCAAAAGGTAGTACACCGCAGCATGCCTATATTCCTTATGCCTAAAGGGCATTAAGTACACCTTAACGATCACGATATTGAGATTTAGGGAATTTTTTGTGTAAGTGTGCCACGCTTATTCTCCCTTGATAAACAAAAAGTTTAGGAACCGCTGGCCTAACCCCAACCTGGTAAACATACTACGTTCCGGTGTCCGCCATCTTAGTTCACATACTTTGGGAGTACCGAAAGTTTTGCACTTTCTGAGTTACTGGTATTTATTAATCTTGCAGTTTTTATATCAATCCAACATGTTTGAGAAAGTTTGGGTATAATAAGATGAGAAATAGTTTAGTAAATAACAATGCTCAGATAAAGTCTTAGTGAAGATTGTATTTATGTTTAAAAATGCAGTGTTCCCATTTGGTGAATCACATTAACCTGTGTTTTTTACCTTGTATTTCTAGAACCTATTTTGGTCTGATAATAATAATTGAATAGTGCTGTCTATCTGGATTGTATAGATGGAATATCTAGTTATCTAGAACAGTGGTTCCCAACCTTTCTACCCTGGCGGACCGGTAAAATTAAATAATATGTAATCGCGGACCGGCAAAAATTGAAATGAGTTGAACAGCAAATAATAACATATTTTTGCGTAATGTCGAGCAATTACTATGCTTTTAGAAAAAAAAGGCACACTTAAAACATTTCACAAGAGGAAAAACTATCAATGATGTGCCCACCAAAATTGAAATGAGTGGAATATAAAATAATACCCTATATTTGCGTGGTGAAATGCAGTGCTGGGCACCCATCATGCGTAAAAAAGGCCCAAATCTCACTTAAAAAACTTGTATATACATGTCAAATCATGTACAAACATAATAATCTCCAGTGTGAATTTTGCTACTGTTTCGTTTCCAATACAGAATTGCAAACGGGTCATCAAACGGGGCTTTGTAACACTTAGCTCTGCAGCGGCAAACAGTTGATTTATTTGCTTCGTTTTAATTAAAGCTAGAAGTAATAGGTTGAAAATTCGGACAACAGTTTGAATGCTCGATAACTTAGCGATGGGTATTCGTTATCAAGAGAGCTCAAGAATGAATCGTGACAATGATTCCTTTATAAATCTGGCATGTAAAGTAGAAGTTTAATCGGGTTCATCAGATCAATTTTTCTGCAGTGGATCGACGCCCCAAACAAAATGAATTTATATTGTAATTATAAAGTCGTTGCTAACTTGCACCAGGCTCAAAATCCTGCTGTGCATGACTAGGAAAAAGTCCCAACGGCCGGTGCTTCTATTGTGCGTCTTGTGACCATCTGCATGGTCGCAAGAAGTTCATATCCCGCTGGTTGTCAAGGGGAAGCTCTGGAATATTATACTGTTCTTGACAGTTTTCTGGTTCAAACAAATAAATATTCATAATTTTTCAATTGGATGGCAATATTAATCAAGAAAAGCATGCAGAACGGAAAAAGCACTCATGTTGATTTTCAGGTTTCTGAATCTTGCGAGATTCGACGGAGCGCTTTCGCGATGAATTGTAACCGAAAAGTGTGATTACTTGTCGCCAAGACGTCGCCAGGCCATTAATACCGAACTTGTCAAACAGCAATATAACGACGAACGTGAAATTGCGCAATAAACCAATGTATCTTCGTCTTATTAATCAAGAAAAGCATGCAGAAAAGAGAAAGCCCACATGCTGATTTTCAGGATTTCGGATTCTTGCGAGATTTGACGGAGCGCTTTCACGATGAATCGGCGGAACAGGGAAAAACGAAAAGTGTGATTACACGGCGCCATGACGTCGCCAGGTCGCACTTATCAAACAGCAATATGACGGCGGAAGAGAAATTGCGTAATAAATCAACGCTACTCCATCTTTTTGGTATCAGTAAATCGATTGAGACGGCAGAAAATGAAAAACGACGAAATCTCTCGCGGACCGGCAAAAAAGCTTCGCGGACCGGTGCCGGTCCGCGGACCGGCGGTTGGGAACCACTGATCTAGAAAATCTATTTTAAAGTTTTATTTATACTTGTTCACTAATCTTAAATCAGGTCAACTTCCAAGTAAACTGTAGGTTCCTAGGTAGGATTGCCATGTCCAAGACAGAGAGAGGAAAGCCGATAACATAGCATGCATATTTAGTGAACTTTTTTTGTATATACCGGTAAGTTGTTCTCATAATCTCTCTCTGAATAAGGCTGTAAAGGAACATCTACTGATACGTACGGATCTACTATATTTAGGAGGAACGAAGCTGCCCAATGCCTACTTAATTGTAATGAACCTAGGAAAATGGTAAGCATGGTGTTCAAGTAAACTAATGCAAGGTCACAAGGTTACAGAAAATTTAGGAAATTTGCACTGTACATATATACAAATATTCAGTGTTACCAAATTGGTATAATTGCTTGGTATGATAATTCAGTTATACGCCAGATTATGTAGCTGTGTATATTTCTACTTGTTCTAGATTTATTTGGTGAATATTACATTTCGTATCAATAATTTGCCTCGTTTACAACCATTGATACAACTTATAACCATTGTATGGTACATTCTAATTGGATTATGGAATCATAATATAAAATTATTCAAAACATGAACACTATTTTCAGAACAATTTTTATTTTTTTGAAACTTGAGCATATTTTCAGGAATTATTTTATAAAATTTGAAATTTCCTGTTCATTTTTGATACTTGGTTTCTAATCTGGAACTTGGGTTGATGTTCAAGTAAATTCAATCTTTCAAACTCTAGTTCTTGAGATAGGAATTTCATATTTATACCATAAGACTGGAAATGTTAGAGGAAAAACATGTAAAGTGGCCCATTTTATGAGTTTTCCCACAATCTCACCCTGAAAGTGATGAGACGGATATCGGTGCATAACAATCTTCTGTTTCTGGAAGGAACACATCCCTGGCTCTCA
The DNA here is from genome assembly GCF_013122585.1 of Styela clava. Lineage (NCBI taxonomy): Eukaryota > Metazoa > Chordata > Ascidiacea > Stolidobranchia > Styelidae > Styela > Styela clava. The sequence goes on along the minus strand of NW_024102835.1, from coordinate 20,266,840 downwards.
ATAGTGTGTGTTGGGTACAAGTTGCTAAACCTCTAGTCGCGAGTAAAGTCATGGGTTATGTAAGTCTTTTAGTTGAGGCGGTTAGTTGAATATGAGTACGAGTCGCTGACTCAATTCACTTTGAGTCCTGATAAATGGTGACCTGAGTCGAGTTATTGATTTATTTCGGTTTCGGCAGCACAGATTTGAACCCATGTGATAATCCGAGTTTAGTTTTATCCAGTTCAAAATTGTTTTGGTTCAAGATCAGATTTAGATACCATATTTCCCAGCTTTTAATAAGTCGCTTTTCTAGACCCAATTTTTTGGCCTGATTTTTTTTTTATTGGGGGGGGGGCATCTTATTAGGCAGGTATGCTTATTTTATTTTTTCTGGATTTGGCTTACTTCATATCTGGGTTGATAAATTTTATATTGTATTCGAGGCGGGCCACAGTTGTTATTTGTCTTATTCTTTTTAAAAACATGGCCAGTACAATGAAGCACTCCTTGTTTATGCATGATATCAGTACTTCAAAAATAAAATGACTAACATCAGATAAAATGCTTAATTTATGACTCTTCGGTTTTGCCGATTAAGGCAAAAACAACACAAGACTGGAAAACACATCTGTTAACTAACCCATGGACGTACAGCACAGTACTTATCACACCATATTCATAGGATATTTCAACGTTCCAGTTAATGGGTTTTTCAAAATGATTAAAATTACCCTTTTATTGTTAAGAATTAATGCTGTGAGTATCATTCTACCTGAAACAAACATGACCTGGTTTTAACAATATAAAATCATTGATACATATTCATGTTTAACTGACCCACAGAGAAGCAATTTTTCTGCCCGTCTTATTGAAGGGCTATATGGAAAAACCCTTTTTTTTTCAGTGCTAAAAATTTTGCTTCACATTAACTGACACATATTTCCCCTGCATGATCTCCATAGTTCAAGTTGCTCTTAGCACTTCGGTAGTCGCTCGTCACTTCATTTATAGATCTGTCTTTTTTACTACCCAGTAAGTGAACGTGATTTGAAATCGCCCAGTTTGAAAAGCATTTCACATACTTTGTAGAACTTTCACCAACGTTTGGAACCGCTGGATTAGAAAACAGCGTATTCTAGAAGCAATTTGAAAGCTGTTAAACTGACTGTATCATAGAGGAAGTATAGCTGATGAGACAACTTACTCATATTATGGCAAACAAAAATGCACAGTTCCCCTGTTTTAAATCACCCAATTGTACGTATACTTTGCCTTCTTCAGATGCCATTTTGGTAATATTTTTGATGAACAATATTTTACAAATTTTGATTTTCATTTTGTTTCTTAAAAAACAACTATTGAATAATAAATTATTATTGCATTTTGTAGTCAGAATATCTATTTAAAATGGAACACTGTTCTCAGGATTGATTTCTTGGATTCGAAAGTTTTTGAGAACTGTATATTATTGATACTTGGTTTCTAATCTGAAAACTAGTCTAGTCATAATATGATATTCAAAAAGGGATTGTGTAGAGAGTTTACTATTTACAAAGCTGATAAGACAACCTACTTATAATATGGTAAACAAAATTTCAGTGTTCCCATGTTTAAATCACCTTGCTATATGTATCCTTTGCATTCTCCAGAAGCTATTGGAATGAAAAATGCCACAGAAAACTTGTTTAAGTATAGTTTGCCAAAGAATAACTATTGAATGGTACAGTCTATAGAGATTGTGTATTCAGAAAATGTTAGTGTAGGGAGGAACACTTTTTTAAGAAGTCTCAGCGAACTGTTTATTCATGATGGTTGGTCGGTCTCTGATCTTTAAATTATGTTGATGTCCAAGTAAGTGCTAGGGCAGGGCTTTCCAATCTTTTTCTTGTTGTGTATTGAATGGACTCATTTTGTGATTGCACACCTTCCAATTTTCGTGACCATGAAGGCATATAAGTGTTTCTATACTTATCGGTAATAGCATACGAATATAATACAAGTGGTAATACTTCAAATAAAAAGAAACCACACTATTTTGCACACGAAAATAAACTAGCAACCCGTGACTTTGCACTGAGCAAATTTTCAATGTTCTGTATTTAAATGAACAGGTAAAATCAATCAAAATATTCCTTGTAAGGGATGCAATGGCTGTACTTATTTTACGTTTAGTAGTTTTTTCATTCGCTGCTCTTAATTTTTGGTCTAAAAACATTGAAAAATTGTGTTCTGGGTTCAGGTGAAAATTTCTCGTCTTTTACTTAAAACCCTTTTCCTCATTCCCCTGTTATCGGATACACCTGGGAATATTATTTTGATATGATGCTTATTCACGCATTTTGCTTTAAACAAAGTTCTTACAAGCGGTAACTGATATTGGAAAATAATTAAAAAGCTTCTAGTTTTGGAAGCAGCGTAACCTTCATCGATGGGCATTGCCTAGTAAATTTATTTATTGTGGTCGCCTGTGAAATTACCTACAGATAAAAACCCTTGAAATATGAGTGAGTGACCTTACCATGATCAAATTTTTAATCTTCCCTATAAGACTGATGTATGAAAATTATTTACCAGTGTAGCTTTGTCAGGGTATACCTTACAGCCACCTGAGACAGGAACAAACTAGAATATCAAACTAACAATTCAGATGTAGTTACTTACACTTTGTTCATAATTCAGGTAAATTCAAAAATTCGATTTTTATTGTTTTCAAAAATGGTGTCAATTAACTATAACATTCAGTTAGATTCATTTTGAATCTTGAAATAAAGATCATTGCAAGAAAATATTTTAGAAAACCAAACTTTTCGTATATTGACATCCGTAGCATCAGGTCAGGTCTGCTTTATTTCAAATTCTATTTTTGCATCTTTGGGAATCAATCAGGCATGTCTAGTCAGAATAATTATCTCGAACAAAACTTATTAAAGCTGCCATTTTGTACATACGTTCATTTTATTCATAACAAAAAAGTATCTTCTCACATATTTTATAGAGAGTATTGGCCACTTGTATAGGGCCTTGTTTGAGGTGAACGGCAGGTGAATCTTCTTTCCAATGTAACCACTATTTTCTTGTGTAAATATAAACTGTGACACACGTTAGGGGGGAGTTAATTGTTGTATATGAAAAAAAATACTTTTGCAATCTCAGTAACTATTAGCACTTCAGTGGTCACCAGTAACTTTGCTAAGAGATTGGTCAGTCTCCTTTATTTCTGTGTGAGTGCGAATTAAATCAATTTTGTTTAAAAAAGATGTCTTTATGTCTGTCATTTCTCACAACAAAAGCATTTTGGTATACTGTACTGTGTGCATTAATGCTGTATTAGGGAAAAAATAGAAATTGACCAGCTTGTTTGGGCATTATCTCAAAATAGGTCTGTGTTGATGCAGACTGAAATCTTGTCAATACAAATGTTGTTTTTACATCAAAATTGGAGTTTCGGAATAGCGTCAGTATAACCTATACAACAAAAACTCCACTTACGAAATTAATTCATTCTGGAAGCCCCTTCGTAGATATAAAATCCCGTAAGTTGGAACACATTTTACCTGTAAATGCCCTAATTCATTCTGACCCCCCTAAAAATCTGGACATAATATTTGTATTAAATATAAATCTGTGACAAATACATGCTAGAATTAGATTACTGCATAATATATAGAAAGGATACACATAGAATGAAGAAAGAACAGAGAAATAATGATTAAAAAGTACAAACAGTATGTTTATTTACCTTTGGTGTTGGCCAACTAGGATAGGCTAGTCAAAAAAAACTTTTTTGAAGCAACTGAAATTGAGGAAGACACATTGTACGTACCCATTGTACGTTTGATATCAATCTAATATGTTTGAGAAAGTATGGTTTTTGTAAGATGAGAGAGTATTTTGCAAATAGCAATACTTGATAAGTTTAAGATTGTTTTTATGTAAAATACAGTGTTCCCCTTTTGTCAAATCACATAAACTAGGTATCTATTACTTGTCTTTCTATAACCTATTTTGGTGAATATACCAAACAAATTATTGATTGGGCTGTTCAACTGGATTGTATGGACAAATTTTTATTAAGATAAAAGGGAACACTATTTTCAGATTTTTTTTATTCTTGGTCACTAATCTGAAATTAGGTCAACATCCAAGTAAACTCCAGGTTTCAAGGTAGGATTGTCATATTCATGTCAAAGAGAGGAAAGTCAAAAAGATGGCATACATATTTAGTAATTTTTTTTATAGTTTGTTCTCACAATCTCTCTTTGTATAAGGCTGTAGAGGCGCATATATTATTATGTATCATACTTAGAAGGAAGGAGGCATTCACTGCTTCCAGTGACTACTCGGTTGTATTGCAATTGTATGTTAGATTGATGGCTCCATAATCAGCATAAAAGACAATGAAAGGATTGATAAAAACAAATAAATAAAAACTGATTATGAAATTAGGAGAGCAAACAAAACTTTAGTGAGGTTAGAAGCAATGTTCCCTCCAATTTTTCGTAGTATGTGTGCGCAGAAATTTTGGTGTGTGCGCACTTTTTTGGAAACGACTAATATTTGTGCAAAAACCAATGAAGAAATTTTGGCGTTCTAATGGGGTAATAAGTGGGCCAACAACAAACTTTCGCAACCTGCCAACCGAGCACATTGTTACATTACATCGAAATACGTCTGTGCGCAGTAAATCTATGTGTGTGCGCGCACACCTTAGAGGGAACACTGGTTAGAAGTGTACAGAATTTAATCCTCATGCTGTAAAGTGTAAAAAAAATGAGATTTCATTGCCTGTTATTCATTAAAATTGCTTTAGTTTTAGGTAATATTTAGATCTATTTTGAATATCTGAAATCTGAAAACCATGCAAATAGTTTATTGACATCCCTACTATCAGGGTCAGGTTTATTTCTTACAAACGAGGCCTGTTTTTAAGCCTGAAAAAATGGGAGTTTGCATATGACCTGCCAATAAGACGGGGTAGTAAATTTGGATCAACACCGGAATCTCAAATTACCATGAACGGGCTTTTGAGCGGTCACCGCGTTTGCGCATTGGGTAAAATAGCCTATAATGACTTTTTCTTGTATCGTAATATTCAATCCAAACAACTATGTGAATTCAAACTGTCTTTCAATTTCAATATATCTGTTTTCAACGTAACTCATGATTACGTCCACCATATATATAAGAACATTACCGATCTAAAATAACACTGCAATCTGGGGACATAATGATGTGAGATAAACTACCTGATTATATTCAATTTTTATAAATAATAATACATATAAAGTAGGGTTACCATATCTAGAAAGACAAGATCCCTGACAAAATTTTTATGAACCACGTTGACCAATTTTGCAGCCACAACACATTTATAGTATGGTATAAATTCACGATATATCTGAGGGAACACGCTGTCCTCGGTTTTCCGTTTGAATAGAATAAATACTGAACAAAATGAACGGGGCAAAATTGTTGCTAAACCACAGCACGGAAGTACAGGTACAAGTAGTATCGCCAAAAGTATTTTATGGTCCGAATTGAATAATAAGGCGACACCAAAAAATGAAAATTACCATACTCGCCTAATAAGACAACCCCTCCAAAACCCTGCCAAAAATTTGGGTCTAGAAAAGCGACTTGGCTTTTTTCGCGGAAATACAGTATTTGTGATAAAAAAGTTGGGTTTATAGAGTTAGGGTTGGCTCTTTAATAACAATTTATTTTAAATAAGATGGTACTTTAAAAACCTAACTGTTTTTATCACAACTACTTGTTTTACATCAAAATGCTCTTGCGGCGATTTTCCTATGTTGCGAAATACCTGCGGCAAGATTTCCTTCAACAAAAATTTCATGTGCCGAATTTTCCCAGAACCCTTCTGTGGTTACTCACGACTCATCTCAAAGATAAATCTCCATTATTTCTGAGCTAGTGCATATGAACTTGCTTTGCGAAAATTTCTTATAAAATATCTTTGGTCTCTATGCCTGTCATTCCCACATTTTTGATATCAGTCAACAGTCAATTTTGGATGAGAAAGTCTTTGAGTTTGGTTGTTGTAAAGTTTAGGAATTATCAAGACTGAGATAAAGGATTGAGGATTGAATTTATGTGAAAACATAACATGCTATGGCCTAACATACCCTGTTCTTATTGAAGCCAATCTGGTGGAAAGTACTTTACAAATTGATATCTGCTTCGCTCGTAATTACTGATTCAGTGTTCCCATTTTGTAAAGAATATTATTGAATGGTACAAAGTAGTTGGATTGTGTAGCTGGAATTTATTTTTTTTTACAAAGGAAATACTATTCTTGAGACATTCAAATCTTGTAATGTAACTTTGACTAATGCAAGGTTACAGGGAATTTTTTGAAATATTGCCTTGTACATGTGTGGAAATATTCAGTGTTTTCATACACATAGCTGATTGTATATCTACACTTCTAGAAGTTGTTTTGGTGACTAATACATTACCTATTAATAAGTTTGCTTTGTTCACAAAGTGGAATGGTACTAGGATTTACAATCAGAATTTATATTTATTCAAAACATGAACACTATTTTCAGGACTATTTCTATTTATTTGAAACTAAAGGAATATTTTAAGAATTATTTTATTAATTTGAGAATTTCTGTTTATTTTTGATACTTTTGATCTCTAATCTGAAACTTGGGTTGATGTTTAAGTAAACTCCAGTCTTTAAGATAGGAATTTTAAATTTATATCATGAGATGGGAAAGCTCAGAGAACGGAAATATCATAAAGCAACCCATTTTATTATTTGTTCTAGCAATTTCAACCTGAACAAGGTGTTGGTGCTTTAGGATCATTTATTCTTGAAATGATAACATTCCTGGCATTCAATGGCAACTCAACGTTATCACACCAATGCTGGGGGTTCGACCAGTGTTGGGTAAAAGTCCCCAAACCTTTAGTCGCAAGTAAAGTCATTGGTTATGTAAGTCTTGAGTCATGTCTGAGTGCAAAGTTGAGTCACGGCTGTTCGAGTCTTGATTCAAATTCGAGTGCAAAGTTGAGTCACAGCTGTTCGAGTCTTGATTCAAATTCGAGTCTGAGTGCATAATTGAGCCACGGCTGTTCGAGTCTTTATTCAAATTTGAGTATGAGTGCAAAGTTGAGTCACGGCTGTTCGAGTCTTAATTCAAATTCGAGTCTGAGTGCAAAATTGAGCCACGGCTGTTCGAGTCTTTATTCAAATTAGAGGCCAAGTGGGAAGTGTGGCGCTCACAGGAGTATGTGTACCATTATGGAAGTAACTAATTTTGTTCTCCTGCTTAACATCAAATTGTGTTACGGGACTGAAAATCGGTATAAAATTATGGACTAACCCCAATCTGGTACACACCCTACGGCATGGCATGGCTACTCAACTGATGGACCGCGGTCCAAGTCCGGACCTTTCGACACCCCAATTCGGACAGCGTCTGCTCATTTATTTTGGCAGCACAATTATCCTTTTATAGTGTTAGATGATTTTGATACTATTTACATTTATCACTGAACCAATGACGAAAAAATTGATATTTAAAGGTGTCGTAACAATTACATTTTTCGCAGCCGACCAGACGCATTTTCACCTATGTTGACTGTCAGGAACGGCTCACGGAGCCTCTACTTTTTGTTTTACATTCTCATTGCCAGCTTTTAGTTGAGGCTTAGGTATTAATCAAATTACGTGATAGTCAGTATTATTACCATGGGATTTAGTTTGATTGCAGTGATAAACAATTAGCATTGAACATTCTGCGTTAGTCTGCTATCAGAGTTTTTGAACGCCAAGTGGATAAATCAGGCGCACCAACTCAGTTTACTTAGTTTAAATCACCTGTTTATCCCTAGATTTTCACATTGCAACTCGGGTTCTTAATAGGTATAGCGCGCCACCTTCATCGTTTACACCAACTCTCTTAAGCCCGGTGAAAGTTGCATATTCAATGTAAATGTAAATGGCATATTCAATCTAAAACGCTGTTACAAAATCAAGCATAGTGTTTCGTTTTTATAATGAAATAAATTTTCTGAAATGTCCGGACCCCAGTAATTTTGAAGTTCTGTAAACGGACCTTTAGTGAAAATAGTTGAGTAGCCCTGCCCTACGGCAGTACCCAAAGTTGAGCTATGGCTAACTGAGTTTTGGTTCAACTTCATTTTCGACATCAACCTAATCACTGAGCTAAGTCTCACCAACAGTCAGTTGCATATGAGTCACTGACTCAGGTCACTTTGAGTCTCTGACAAATGGTCCAGCCTTCCCAGGACTGATTTCAACTCATTATTTTTAGTTTGTGATTTAAAGATAGTTTAGGACCCATGCGCTAAAGCCCTTGATTCAAGTTTAGTATTATCCAGTTCGAAATTGTTTTGGTTTAAGATCAGGTTTATCTATGTTTAGAATGTTTCAAAAATAATGTGAAGGCAGATAAAGTGAATATTGTATTCAAGTGGAAAAATTCAGTGTTCCTATTTTTGTTATTATCATAATTGTATATATCTTTTCTTCTATAAGCGATTATGGTAGATATAACTCACAAATTATACATATTGAATAGTACCTTCAATTTGAATTGTATAGCCAGCACATCTAGTTATTAAAATTGGGAACACTATTATCAGGATAGGTTTCATGAATTTAATTTAATAGTTTTTGTTTAATTTTGATACTTAGTCCCTGATTTTGAGTAGACAAGTACACTTGTGGGCCATCCGAGTCTCAAGTCATGTTTGAGTCTGAACTTAAGTTGAATCACTGGGCAAAGTCCACCTAGAAGTTAGCCTAATATGAATACAAGTCATCTTATAATTTCACCGATACAATCATATAGTTTCAGTAACTCTTGGTATTCCAGTGACTGCCGTGAACTTAATTAATAGACCATAAAATATACTCATAATACCGCAAACAAAATATCAGTGTCCTCATGTTTTGAATCACCTTAATCGTAAGTATACTTTCATTGCTCTGCCTTCTCTAGGTGATATTTACCGTAGCTGAAATTTCGAAATTTTTTGATTCCTATTTCTAAATCAACCATTGACGTTCACAGTTTATTTGGATGGAGTGGTCTAGCTATTTATGAAGAAACACTATGGCGAGTCCTGAAATTACTGAGGACTGTTTATGTTTGATGAACGGTCACTGGCCTGAAAATCTCTTTTTGTATAAGGCTGCATAGTAGCAGTCGCTGTAAGAGTTCACTATTTACTAAGCTGATAAGTCAACATAATTATAATACAACAAACAAAAATTCAGTGTTCCCATGTTCAAATCACCTTGTCTGTATATATACTGTGCTTTCTACAGAGACTATTCAAAAAAAAAATATCATAAGGAACTTTGTTTAGTGTAGTTTACCAAATAATAACTTTATGGTACAGTTTATGGAAACTGTGTAGTCAGAAAATATTGTTAAAAGGGAGCACTATTCTTAAGAAAAATTTGTTAAATTCTAGTCTCCGAAAGTTTTGTATAAGTATACATGTGGTCTTTGAGATATTGAATTGGATATTATTCCTGTGGAATTTATTACAGGTCTGGTTGGTTGCAGACATGTTGCTAATTATGAATACAAGTTAGATTTTGACCATGAAAACATAAAACTATTGCCTTAAAAAGATACTGATGTACCGGTAATAACATACACATAGACAAATTTTCAACTGAAAAATATCCCTCATACAGAAAATCAAATCATTTTGTAGACGGGTTTTGCAAGACGTGGTGGTATTATGCTCGAAAAAAAAAACTGTTTATAAAACATATCTTTGTCCTTGACTTGAAAACAACTCCTTTTCGACAACCCATGTTGTTGGATACGGTACATTGAAATCTGTGAAATCGTATTTCTTATTTGTCCCGTACCCATGCCATTACCCTGCATGGGTTCGCAAGTCTAATTCAATGCAGGGATAGGTATGTACGAAAGAATTGTTGGACTCCTCGTTGCCATGGGGTGGTTTACATAACCCTGGTTGCTTACCGCTTACTCCGCCATCAAGTACATGCTTCCGAAAACAAAATAACTAGCTAACTAATCCCATATCCTACATGGACTAGTATCCGGATGAGAGGCCATGGTTCGCCATATGTTTGAGCTGTTTTATCGGCTTTCCTCTCCCTGGAATAATTTTGTAAATCCTATCCTATATTAGAGTTGACAGTAGGGATAGCAGAGATGAGTGATTTACTATTTTAAAGAGATATTTTCAACCTAAATTCTCAATAATTTACTCAATTCTGTAATACTTGATATTGCAGTTCATGGCTTGTTTGACCTGATATCAGTCTTGGTCAGTGTTTCCCAACCTATGAGTGCTGTTGACACAATGGATGTAGAAGCATAGTCAAACCTCATACTAAAAATTATGTTGATACTAAAATTATATATTTTTATTTCAGGTACAGGAAAGCTGGTCTATATTGTGATTTTACGATCAAAGTTGGTTCGGAAAAATTTCAAGTGCATAAGATTATTTTGTCAACTGCAACTGATTATTTTAAGTTAATGTTTCGGCATGAGGTTGGTGTATTTATAATATCCGACCTTTAAATATAATTATAGTTAGTTTATAGGTTGGAATCATGACTTGATCGTTATGGAATCAAAACTCATGCCCACCACCTCACCCAAGGTTTAATAAACTGTGTCGACCAGTGTTTCTCAACCTATTGGTCGCAACCCAAAACCTGGGTCGCCTGATAATTTTCTTGTGTTTTTCACTTGTTTTTTTTTCAATAAAAAAAACTTCAAAGTCAATTTATAGTAAATTTGGTACTGAAGGGTTGCCCTAATATTACTTACTACGTATGTGTGGGCCTCGTGAGACTTGACAGCATTCATTTTGCTTAGTAAAGCTATTCATCAATTTTAAAAACTTGCAAAATTATTTTTGCATAGCTAGCCTAGCTTATTTGCATAGATAACTTCCTATTTTTTTGTAGGGCTTAATATAATCAAAATATCTTTATCGACCCCACTGAGCGATAATAGGTGCATGTACCGCACGCAAGCGCAGACCATACGATTTTTCACGAAGTTTTTTTTTTTAAATATAAGGAAAAAATTGCGACCTGCGTACGTACGGTATACTATGTCAAGATGGTTTGGATTAACTCTGGAGTAAACAGGGCTTAAACTCAACCTAATAAGGCCAACACACGAATCAGCCTTGGATACAGAAATCTTTCCAAGGTTCCCATGGACATGGATAGTGCAATATGGGTTTCGATAACATCGTGCATGATAGCTTAGTGCATTGCATTTGTTATAGGAGACAAAGTGACAGTGTGATGCATATACTTACAACTGCAATTTCTGTCAAAATTATTTTTCAGACTGTTGAGACTCTGTCAGGAGAAGTTGATATCCAAGGCTTCAGTGCGGATATTATTAAGAAAGTTATCGAGTATATCTATACTTCCAAATTCCCCATTGATGAGACATCCGATGTCGCATCATACATACAGGCTTCACATCTCTTACTACTGCCAAGTGAGTTCATTTTTCTCTTGAAACTCTTTATTTGAAACCAATAAAGTGGATATATATCATTTACGGTAATTATAAAAACCTAAACTGAGGAGTTGAGAAAAAATTACACATAATTCCAAACTCCAAACCATTCATAAGACGGGTCTCCAAAAATTTTGACTCTGACTCCGGCTCCCAAATCCAAGTTATAAAATTACTCAGGCTCTTTGTGAGGTTCCATCTCTAAAACTAAATTTTACCACGGACAAGTTGGCCTGCGCAAGCCTCCTTAAATTGTCTGTTGGGACTACTTGGCAACTTAGTGCTTTTCGAGCTACTGTGTAACATGCGACCTGTGGATCACATGCTGCCCGCAGAGAAATGCCAATTTTCAATGATGGGCCCGCTAAATGAGTTCCCGATTTAATTTATTTTTATACGTGCTAGTAATTCCAATCCCTTTGTGTTCCGAAACCTATACTCGAGTCCAATTTATCTATGTCAATGACTTTACAATGCCTTAACAACTAGAGTGTGCAAACAAGGCATGTCATAAGATCAATGACCAACATTTTTGTGTCTGCATCTACCAGAAAATCCATGTAAAATAAAAGTGCGGCCCGCTAGCTTCACCAAGTTACTTATTAATGGCCCTCCTGTATTAAAGGATGCCCCACTTGACCTAAAGGATTTTAGGTACTCCCGAAGTATGTGAACCAAGATGGCGGTCACCGGTACAAAGTATGTGTACCAGGTTAGGGTCGGGCCATAATTTTATTCCAATTTCCTTATTTTAGTTTTATTTCGAGTTCGCGGACTATCCAAGTGACTCCCGTTGTACCTGGAATTAAGGCCTAACCCAACCTGGCACACATACTACGTTTCAGTGTTCGCCATCTTGGTTCACATACTTCGGATTTTTGTGGTAAAATGGTTAGATCCATAGTGGGTTAAATAATGGTGAAACTTACCACTGGATATCTCCATTTTTTCTTATATTATGTAATTTTTAATGATTTATTTTTAATTTAGTAAAAATCTTTTTCAGAATTATGTGGTATTGTCACTGAATATCTGGAACAGAATTTGGGTCCCAAATCTTACTTCATCACCATAAATATCTCGAAGTTGTACGATCTGAAACAACTCGAAGAGAAATGTGATAAAATTGCTTCCAACAACTTTGCAAAAATTGCAGAACTGGATGAATTCAAGGAAATAGATGAAAAACAGTTGGTGGGAATGATCAACGCCAAAGAAAACACGGTTAGTGGAATTTTAGTTATTGAGACCATAATTTAGTGTTTCAGTCACACTTTGATTGAAATTTAAACTTTATTATAAATGCGTAGCACTATTGGATAGGATTTACATATTTATTCCGAGGAAGACGAGTCCAGCAATTCTCTCCCACATTATTACCCCCCAATAGATTCAAAACTGCGAATCAACACAGGTTAATCATAGGTGCCGCAAGCGTATATTTCTGATGCTTAGCACGGTGCGCCAGTCCGCCTAGCCAGGCTCATGTTTACTTGGCCAATAAAAGACTGTTTTCACAGGCCTCATTTCTTTACTTAAGAAGTATTTAGTATTTACTTAAGAAGTTAGTCCGTGATCTATGGATTTGCGTTTCAATATTATAGAGATGGAAATGCAGTCTTCCATCCACCTAAATTGTTAACTCTGTAGTTATCTATATGGCAGCCCTATAACGGGGTTGATTTTCAGGGAAATCTCATTCATTTTAGGCAACTGAAGGAGAAAAGTGCTTGGCTTTGATGAATTGGACAAAATATGATGAGAAGAAACGTTCAAAGCAGTTTGTCAGATCTTTCAAGCAACTGGATTTGACTAAGATGTCGCTTTCATATCGCAGAAATCTTCTGGAGCAAGATGTAAGTCTTTTGTCATTTGCATCCCTATTCAAACACTCGTGTATGCAATATCTGTATTTAGTACGGTAAGGTTTCATAATATTCTAGACGTTTGCATAATGCTTGATGTGGGACAAAGGCCAAGTCCTGAGTGTTTGCGATGCCAAAATTCCACGAATCTATTTGTATCTCAGGGGTTCGTATTTACTTAGGTGTATTGGTATATGGAGGGATAATAAAATCTGTCATGTGGCAATCAAACTCATAAGTTGGGGGTCAAGTACAATAAATTAGGTATTCAATTTCCACATTTAGTTGGTGAAATGCGCTAGTGAAAGATTGCACAATCACCAAGGGGTGCCAAGTGGTCAAACAACATTTTACATCCTGCTATTTGATTATTTATTTAACTATCTTTAGAGCCTGATTGGTTCAAATGCTGAAGTACTCAAGAATATAGCACTTTCGTTTTTCGGTAGCAAGACTGCTGCATCAGATTCTGAAGGTAACTTGGAACATACATGAATTACTCTATTTATATAATTCTAATTTCTTATAATGTTGTTTTGGTCATTGTGATATATTGGCTTTTTTCAATTCATTCCAACACAAAATATTTCTTTTTATATTGTCATATCAGATATTCATATTTATTTTTGTTCACTCATTTAAAAAAAAAGTTTATTTCAATTCCCTGAGATTCAAATATTCACAAGGCTCTTTACATGGAAGATCATCAGTATAAATAGAACTGTAATTTTCCCAGTTTGACGCGATTATTAAATGAAACTGAACACATTTTGATATACTGGCTTCTGCCCAATTTTGGATAGGGTGGACAACAGAGGTTTCAGGCAATATTGAAAAATATATTGCAAGGATAATGACTACGGCATAAATTTAATAATTATACCTGCTCTAGATGGCCTAAGCATGATTGGTTCTTTTATATTTTAGACCAGGCGTTAGTCGTTTTTGACAAAACCTCTTTCCATCTCCAACAGTTCAATCCAAAGTCAAATGAATGGAAGCAAATGCAGGTAAGCATCATCAGCTTTGCATGACTAACTGACTACACTAAAGAACCTTTCTTGCAAATGGAAGGTCATGCATGATCTTTACAAATATACCAAATAAGCTTATTATAGTGAAGAAATAATTTCAGCAAACTTTTGTAATGGCTGATTTTGTTTTGGAACAAAGCCCCACACCCCAATCAAATCATTTTTCTTGCTCACATGATAGGCTGAAATTTTTTGTTGCATCACGGGAGATCGACGAAATATGAGGGAAAATATTTCTCACCCAAATGCATTTTATTTGTTTGCAGTCTATGATTGATAAAGATAGAATCAACTTTATTTTGACATACGATTTTGATTTTTTATGGGGTATCAGCCTCATCTTTTCTCTGAACCAGACTATAAAGCAGCCATTGATACGAACACTGCTGCTACTATTTTGGAATGTTGAAAATCGGCATTAATTAACGATTATCTCAGGACATCGGTAGGTAAATAGAGTTAGAGTCGTAAATATATAAATCGGCACATTCTGATTTGAATCGAAAATAAAATATTCGAAACTGACATCCCTGGTGATAGTCATCAGGTTTGAACCATGGATTTTTAACTTGCAACACGAACTTAGATCTCAGTAGAGTTCCCAGAAATCTCAAACTCCCATTCTGTATATGTGTCATGTAATGAAATATAACTCAGAAAATTCTTTCTTTATGTAGAAAATGAATGAAGATATGAAGTCAAAATGGTTCTCTGCTATTGCATTGAATCAGCATATCTATGTCTTAGTTCAAGACAACTCATTTTATCGACTCAAATATGTCAATGTTAATGCTACATGGGAGAAATTGGAGAGTCCATTCGAAAATCATAGCTGGTTCCCACCAATGACTTTGGTTGATGGTTAGTAGTGTATATACCTCAAATAATGACATTTGATTGAATAATTCTTTATTTCAATTCATATTACCAACTACTCATGTTTTTTTCAGAATTTTCCAAATATTTACTACTTTTTATGATCAGTGTATAAATAATCTATATTTCAATATTTTGTCTGAAGTAATCACAAATTTGAAGCATTTTTAAGGTTTCTTACCAAATCTATATAATTTGGTGTCAATGACAATATTTATTTTACGAACTATTGATCAACTAAGGTTAAAGCATGGCATGTCTTAGATACATTGTTTTTAAAGTATCTGTAATATCAGAGGTTGGCAAAATACTTGAGTGAAATTTGTTCAAACCATTTTCTGCCTCTTAACACAAATTTAAAATATTCCTAATGTCAGCATATTACGTTTCCATTGTAAGTGAATTGACTTTACAATTTGAGTAATCATAAAGTCTTAAATTAGAGTGGAGCGATAAACCCAACTCTTTGTGCAGTAAAGGTATTTCATTGGCTTCTATTGTAAACAAATAGCATTGAAAATAAACAGAGGGTTATTTCCAACTAATCCAAGAATAAAATTCATTTCCAATATGATTAATTGTAATGTAATATGACAATGAAATTTTGGTCTCAAAGTATGCAAACCAAGATGGCGGACACCGAAATGTAGTATGTGTGCCAGGATAGAGTTAGGCCATAATTCCAGGTCCAAATACTATGGGAGTCACTTTGCTAGTCTTCGACCTCGTAATAGAGCTAAAATGAAAATAAAATTGTAATAAATTATGGCCTTACCTTAACCTGGTGCTGGTACATCCATCTACGTTCTGGTTTCTGCCATCTTGGTTTACATACTTCGTAAGCATACTTCGAAATTATTACATGTTGGGTTGAATGCAATTATATCTGTGTTATTGTTTAACTAGCACGGGTACAATTACAAACCTGTCAGGCCTCCGGATAGTGTTGTAATCCCTTGTCCTTAATGATGTAAGACAACATCTTGAAAAATATTGAACCATTCTTCATACTAAGTTTGAACATGATGGTCATGGGCTTCAAACTGAATTTACATGGGCTTGAAACCAAGAACCCTTCTATACAAACTTGTGCGACTCATGAGGCCATCACCCCCACCTCTACTGTGAACTCATAAAAGTCTCGATCCAGATAGACCAGATGAATTTTGACTGCTGCGTTGAGTATTAAAAATTTGAATCCCACCACGATGAAAGGTTAGCAATGCTCTTATCATTATGCCAATACCACCTTAATATATTCATACTTGAAAACAAAATCCATTCAAAAATAACCAAATTGAGGTTCTATTCACATATCAGGTGAGATCTGGATTGTTGGTGGATGTTGGAAATCCTATACAACAACAGTGGAAAAGTATGATTCTCTGAGAAACCAGTGGACAAAGATGAAGAGCAAGAATGTTATATGTAATGGTCCTGCAGTCATCTGCATGCAAGGTAAGTTGTCTTCAAATCAGTAAAGTTTTCAAAACTAGTGAAGTTTTAATGACGAAAAAAGATAAAGAATAGAATTAACATTTTTTATTAAATGTACTTAACATGCTGATGAAGATATATTTTTTTTTGTTGAAAAATCCCATCAAATGACTGTTTTAAACTGAAAAAAGTGAAGCACCGTCTACCGACTAAATATTCTTAGTTAACTAAAAAAATATTTTTTTAATAATTGCTGTCTAATAGAAGAATGCAAACATCAATTTGCTTTGTTGGAATGGTAGCTTTTTTGATAAAATTAAATTTCAATGCAAGAACCCTTGGAAAGATTATATATATTATAACATTTAGGATAAGATTTACATATTTATCCTGGGAGAGATGGAGGCCGCTAATATGGCTTATTCATATGGTAAAGCATGGCCTCTTGACCGCTTAATAGTTCATCTCGGGTTTGGGATTAGTTAGTCACATATTTGTTTCCAGATTCATGGACTTGATGGTGAAGGAAGCCGTAACCGACCAGCAATTTCGCAAACCACCCTACGATGGTGAGAAGTCCAGCAATCCTCTCGCATATTATTATTCCTACATGAGCTTCGGACCTGCGAACCCACACAGGCTAATCAGAGGTGCGATGGCGAGGTCATTCCTAATGCTTAGCATGTTAGTCATGTCGCAGAACATAATCACGTATAGTGAAAATGGACAAAGTATTTTCATTTTTTAAGATCATTATCAATGTCGTTCAAGATAAATATTATATCGCACCTGATATGAGATCGTCAGAAGCATTTAACACAAGAAGTGCTGCCAAGTGATGAATATTAATTGTCCATGTGTGGTTACATGGCATACATCTTATTAATTTTTCTCGTTCTATATACTTAGACACCGTAGCGAAGCTTAATTTTTGCTCGATATAGTCTAACAATCAAAAAAATTTTCTCCACCAAGTATTTTATATTAAAGTGTAAAAAGGCTTTAATTTGAAACATTCCTATAAAGTTTGTGAGATCAATAGCTAAAAATGCTGCGGTACTAAAACAAAAATTCAGTGCTTGAATACCAGAGTGCACCACGAAGTGAGATCACTCAAAGAGCACAACTGCTTCTTAAACATTCAACATGAGAGTGATGCTCAAATATATGGACACAAAGACCAAATCGAAGTAGTACAGTGATACAATGTGTCACTGTAGACTACTCGCATGGCAATCTTTACGATTAACACAAAAGCAGAGCCTGCACATGGTGTGCAATTTTAAAGACCCTCATTGCACTTAAAAACGAATCCCATACGGAAATATGCTAAAACGTAACATAACCGATACAAAATTTTGTATATTTATTATGTTTGAACTTCATAATTGGGCCGAGATTCGGATCCGGACTCGGATTCGAGTCGAATCCACGCATTTTACCGAGTCCTCAGTCAATTTTGTTTTTATCAATTGACGCCTTCGGTATGTATTTTTAGTTTATAAATCTGTGAAATATAATATAAACGACGACAGATATCCCGATAAAATGACGCTATTTTTGAAAGCTATTTTCAGAAATGTTGACGCCACTCAAACTGAAATATCTACCACAAAATTCTCTAATTAATCATACATATAGTCTATCCTCATTGGTGTACGTATATATGGAGAAGTACCGTTGGTGCAATGAGTTTGAGTTTTCGGTCCACGTAAAAATGAAACATTAGTTAATAAGTAACGAGTGACATCTCTCTACCAATTGCGGATCCGATATGGTAAGACTACAGCTAAAACTTACTGCAATTACGGATACGAGTCGTAGTCGAAATCTTGTGTTTTTTTATTGACACAAGAGCATTCCGACGTATTCTGGGTTCAGACGGTCACGCAACGACGGCATTAGAACATCATCTGTGCTGAATCGCCGCTATGGATTAACGAAAGCCGGTGGACCTGGAAGCAAGTTTACAGCCAAGACAAACATTGTCCCACATTCGGCTTTGGTATTGCGGCCAATATAGAAAAAGATACTTCTAAAATAGTTCATTAGGTACTTACATCGCCATCGGGCAAAAAAATAAGAAGTTAACACAGTCGAAAACGTGTTTTTCGTCGTTTCCATTGTGACGTCACAGATTCGGAGGATTCGTCGAATCTCTGTAATACCGGACTCGGCCCATCCCTATAATGTATACAGATAAATAAATATGTTGGTTTTGGTACACTTTTTGTTAATAATTATGGTAGCTCGGAACTAACTAAAATTATTTCCATTATTTCTTGTAGCAAAAATATTTCGGTATTTAAACTAATCTGTAGTCAAACATCAATTGAAAACTATTTATGTTCCACTACCGATGTATGTTACTTCATGAAGCTAGTATTTAAAACGAATGCTTTGTTATTGATCAAGCTTTTTATTTTGAACAGGAGGTTGATATATTTCTTTGAACAAACTTTAAGAAATTACATCAAATATTACACATTTTCATTTAAAATCCCAATATTGTGTGCTGCTGTTATGCTTGGAGCCAGAAATTATTTTTTTTTTGCAATTGCAGGGAGCATTTATAGTTTGGGAGGGTATGAAGGATCAATGGGTTCAACCAACAAAGCAGAATGCTTCAATCTAAATACGTCAACATGGAGATTCATTTCACCAATGCTGAATGCAAGAGAAAAACCTGCTGCTGTTGAATTTCAGAATCGACTTTATGTGCTTGGTGAGTTGTACAAGTTCATTCAAGTCTAGAAAACTAGAACTTCAAATTCTTCTACCAAAATGATTTAATTCTAAAGTTTTATACCAACAGACAGAGTTGTGTAGAGCTTAAAAATTTAACATTGCAAAGCGCCTTTGATTTATCCTACCAGTGTGTGCTTTTACATTTCGTATTCACTACACAGTGACTGATGAGAGCCACAAGTAATGCTGAAATTGAACTAGTTCTGGTGTAGCAAAATCTATATTTATTGAAAAACGTCCAAATTACTGTGAATAAGTAAAGAATTTCCATTCCTTTTCAAACAATACTTAATAATAATGAGATAAAGGTGTATTTGAAGTCTCTTGACAAGGCAACAGAGTAAGGATAGTAAAAATGTATTGCTGTATTATGATGTCACCCAACTTGATGACTATAAGATGATTAAATACCGACTAAGCTGTTCATGCTAAAAATGGTTTAGATTGGTCTTCTAGGTTTGAGATCGAACTTCTCAGTTTTACTCATCCCACCCAATTCACTTCATCTTCTCTATCTGGCAGTTGATAATTTTACTTTATATAAAATCATCTTATGGATTAGATTAAACTTCATTACTAATTAATATTACACAACAAAAACATGACACATGCTTTTATTTTAAAAATTTAACATAAATTAGGATTGTACATATTGGAAAATTATTATAGTCAATTGCACAGATGAAAGGTAATTTGGGATTGCCGAATATTTTTAAAATACACAAATTTTATGAAATTGTAGGTCAGACAAAGGTGATAGCTTTATATGTCCGAGTCGCAAAATAGCTTACGAACTTCCCAGTCACATCTGATTTATTTTATGCTCCTTTGAATGACATGTTAAAGGATAAAAAATCATTATAAAGTCAAATGGTAATTTTTTTTTGATAAAAATAATGGATAACTGTATTTTAGGCAAAATAATAGATTCAATTCATGATCACAATTGCATAAATATAATTTGATGCTTTATGACACTTCTTGCTAATAAATGATTTGAAAAGCAATAAATTGGTAAGTTTTTGCTAAAATCAAAATTGCTTGCACATGCAATAAATTTTATGTGACAAAATAAAAACAGGCATGTTTTAATAAATATATTACTAAAGCAGATGAATTTTATTAATCTTATACCTTGTTATTTTAGATCTATTAGTTCAGTGCTGATATTCACACAAAAATATTCATCCAACTCCCCAGTCACATATGGACTAAATTTAAATCTAAACTTATGATTTATGAGATATATTTTCTGAGTACATGCAAAAGCTGATATTTTGGATGTTGCATTTTTAAGTGTATGACTTAGCTTTGTACAGATATTAACACACTTTTACTTTTTGTATACAAGGTGGACATGATAGGGGGCAGGATCTGAAAACTGTTGAAGCATACGATCCATCATCCAATTCCTGGACCATGTTTGCACCGATGATATCGGGTCGATATCTTCTGAAAAGCTTTGTTTTCAACGGGAACATTTATGCAGTTGGTGGATATGGGTATGTATTGTTATGTTAATATATTATATTGTATTTAGTCCTCAGATATGAAATATTCATGATCATTAGTGATGGAGGTTGCAATAACTCCAGAAATATATCTCTTATAAATGTTTTTCTAGTTATTCTTTATGTTTGGCGGATAACTGGCATGCAGCTTGTTTCACATAGCGGATCCAATTTGTAACCCCCTCCTGCATGACGGTCGCAGCCAGGTCGTCCAGAAGGCAAAAAATCCTTGATGTGCCTCAAAAATTCCTCACAGCAGCTTTTTAAATTGAATCATACTCCACATCGAATAGGGACATGGTTTATTATTTTCAGGTCTATTTCTGTCCTTAATTACCTTTACACAACATTATACCTACCCTTTATAAAAATTCCCTAATTTTTTTAGTTTTATTCTACTGCGAATAAAGAGTCAAAAAACTACATTTAAACCTTCAACTTGTCAAATCGCACACACATAGAGTGCTTTGTTTCCAGTAATAAAACACTCTGGTACGTTTTGGGCAACGGGCTGTATTATACAATTTGGAATTACACCAAGGACTGTAACCACCCTACAATGTGGAAGAGTTCAGCATTTCTCACGCACATAAACTTCCCCCACAGAATTCGAACTTTCAAGTCAAGCAGCCAACACTCAAATCTATGATTTACCAAGAATGCTTTATACCGATGGTTCTCAAACTTTTTAAGCCACGCCATCTTTTCAGAATTTGTCAAGGTCTAGTCTTGTGCCCAAGGGGATCAAATCTAACAAATAGTTTTATTTTCAATTAGTTTCATACCCCCTCTACGCAATTGTGGGGCGCCCCCACCATGTGAGAACCACATATGGGTTTGGCAATGGCAAATCAATAACAAATAAGTATTTTTCACGAGTCTTAACAAATTTGGAAGCCGCAGTTATGTATAGTATTGTAGCTTATTTTTGTCTCTCTTTCAGTTCAAGGAAAACCATGGAGAAATTCGATTCTGAAAGGAAAACTTGGGTGATGGTTGACATTCCCGAAGATATGAACCTTGATATATGGAACTCAGTGAAAATAAATGCCATATGAATATTCGCACCCAACATATTGACTTTCGAACGTTCCACAGCTTCTAATTATTTTATTCCCATTTATCGTGGCATTTGATTTTTATATTTTGTATTTTGCAAATCAATCAAATATTCTTTCTGTTCAAATTGTAATTTGAACTCAGTCCCTGTATATCGCAAAAACCCTTCCTCTCCCCGTACTGCCAATATTTTTATATCAACTCATATTAATTCGTGTGCGATCAAATTAGGATAGGATTTACATATTTATCTCTGGGGAGAGGAAAGCCAATAAAACTGCTTAACCATATGGCTTACCACGGCCTTTCGTCCAGTTACCATTCCATGTCGGTTATGGGATTAGTTAGTTATTTGTTTTTGGAAGAATGGACTTGATGGTAGAGGAAGCTGTAACTGACCAATGGCTACGTGAACCACCCTACGACGGCAAGAAAATCAGCAATCCTCTCACACATAACTATTCCCACATGGAATCGAATTTGCGAACCCACGCAGAGTAATCAGAGGTGCGATGGCGAGCGTATTCCTGAATTAGAGCCCTGAATATTGTGAAAAGCCTTGCTTCCCAGCATTTAAACTCACCCCATCGTTTAAACCCTGGGGATTTTGTAGGTCTTTGGAAGGAATTTTGCCTTGCACTTGCTGCGGAATTATACTATTCTTGAGGTCTGTTTTTTACTATAATACCACATTGTAAACTACTTGATTTGTACAAAAGCGAGAGTGCGATTTGCCATAACAATTTCTACTGAGCTAAGGGCCCATTAAATATTGAATTTAATAAAAAGGTTGGGAACCACTGCACTATGTGAAGGACTACTTGGGGATTAGTTTAAAATATTCTACTGTTAGGTTCCATTTTTGGGTACTGGAATAAATATAAAATCCTATTTTACATTCCTCGATTTTTAAAGTATTTCCTGAAACCCTTTAATTCAGTTTGCAAATAGGAAGTTTTTATTTCTGATTTTTGTGTCCACTGTTTGGTAAATTTCTTGTGTATATTCTGTTTACTCCTACAATAACAATATATCATATTAGAGGGAGTTACTAATTGATTTGGAAGAGCCTTTCTAGTTCGACATGGACTGGAGGAAATCCAATTACAATTAGGGCGGTTATTGACAAACTAGATTGAATGCATTAGAATAAAAAAAATTGTAAAAATTGCTATATAAAACAATGTTGTTCTTGGTGCGACATGATTCAGTCTAAGGTTAAACTAAAATGTGCCAGTAATATAGGATTCCAACATCTGCCACACCATAAGAATAATAATTTTCAAGTAAACTAAATTACTTTTCATGAATGCAAGTATTCCCATATGCCTGTAATGAAGTTACTACACCTAAATTTTATGTTCATCCTTGAAATAGTTAACTTATTGAAATTTGAGTGTTTTTATTCATAATTTTCATAATTGTTTTTAATGCTGTATCAGTGAGTTACATGTGTTTCCTATGCACTTTGCTACTATTGTAATCTGAATAACCATACTTCGAGTTATATATTTTGAATTCATCAAGTGTTTCTGAGAAGAAAACCTGGGTGATGGTTGACATTCCTAAAGATATGAACCTTTATATAAGAGAATCAGTGATTATAAAAGTCTCATGAATATTCTCACCAGCCATATTGACTATCGAACGTTCCATAGCTGCCAATTCTTTATTTTAATTAGTATGACCATTTTTATATTTTGCTGGTCATTCAAATATATTTTTATTTAATTGTAATTTCAACTCCCTGAATATCGCAAAAAACCTTCACTCTCAGAACTTCCATTTATTTTATATCAACTATATTAACTTGTGTGTGATCAAATTAGGACAGAATAGGATTTACATATTTATCCCGGGGATCCTCTCGCTCATAACCATCCCTGCATGAGATTCGAACCTGCGAACCCACGCAGAGTAATCGGAGTAGCGGTGGCGAGCGTATTCCTAACGCTTATCACGATGAGTCACGCCGCCGCGCCAAATTATGGTCTTAAAATTTGTGAAGGCCTTGCTGCCCAGCATTTACACTCACTAGGGCATTGTTTTCCAATCGCTGATAAATTTTGTCGGTCTTGAGAGGGAAATTTGCCTTGCCCTTGCTGCGGAATTACTAATATTGTCGAGGTCTGTTTTGCTACTATAATACTTCTTTATGCACACATTATAAACTACCTGCACTGTACAAATGCGACTTGTGCATGCCAATCGCTACTGAGCTAAATGACCCATTAAATTACTATTTATGCATAGTGAGTGAGGCAAAAAGAGTTCCAAAATAAGAAAAGGCAGGAATTCAACGAAAATGGTTGGGCACCACTGCTCTAGGCTAAAGGCTACTTGGTTTGCAATATTTTACACTTGGGTCTATTTTTAATCACTGGGATAAATATACAAATCCTATTTTACATTTCCTGATATTTTTTAATAATTCCTGATATAATGAAACCCATTAATTCAATTTGCGAAAAGAAGTATTTTATTCTTTATTTTTGTGTCCACCTTTTTTTAGATTACTTGTGTATTCCGTTTACTTCTACAATAACAATCAATCTTATTCCTGGGATTCCCCCATACTTGTATAGAAAAAAATTTGAAAAAGGATTTCTAGTTCGACATGGTCTGAATTGACTTCAAGTTAGAATAAATGGGTTAGTTTGTAAAAATTGTCATATAATGTTGTTCTTGTTACGATATCATTCAGTCTAAGGTTATAATACGCCAGTAATATAGAATTTCAACACCAGTCCCATATCATCTGAATTACTTTCCATGAATGCAAGTATTCCTATAATAAAGTTATAGATACTACACCTAAATTTATGTTCTCCGAAATAGTTGTCTTAATTGAAATTTAATGGTTTTATTCTCAAATATGCATTTTCTGTTGTCGAAAGCAATCAGTTATTTGTTGAAGTTGAATAGATTTTCTAAGACAATTCTCGTATAGACAGTGAATTTTGAATTAAATTAATTTTTTTATTCGAAAATACGTATTTGAATTTTCATCGATGCCGTATCAGTGAAATACAAATGTTCCTTCTGCTACTATTCTAATCTGAATACCGATGCTTCAAGTTATAAATTTTGAATTAATAGGACTGCCAATCAAGTGTAAAGCTTCATGAAAAGACATGTTTTCGAAATACTTTCAAATCTCTCTCGCCTACATGAAAAATGGTAGAAATTGTGCCAAGATTTGTATGCAGTATAGAAATGATTGCCAAACTCTTATGGGGCCACAATGTAACAATCAAAACCTTTCATTTTTAAAGATTTTTTTATAATTCTCATATATGCGATTGTATTTTTTAAATGAGTTAGTGTTTCAAATTAATAATTAACAGCTGTAGCATAATTAATATTTTCCGCTGTAGAAATTTTATGTGTTTACTTTTGATAATCTGATGTATTCAATACTAATAAATTAAAAGTTCAAAATTCCCATCTGCGTTTGTAATGGTGTTCCTGAGTGTACTATGTCAGTACTGTATGCACCTATATGCACTAGTCTGGACTGCGACGGCATAATCTTTTTGTGAATTAGGGTTTTTATACCGTACTGTATGCGGGCTCGGCAGTGTAGCGCATTGTGCAAACGCTCTTCTTCGCACCTCTGATTGATTACTCTGCGTGAGTTAAATCCTGTGGTTGATTATTATGTGCGAAAGAATCACTGGACTCCTTGGCGCCATAGGGTGGCTCACATAACCACTTGTTAGTTACAGATTCTACCGCTATCAAGTCTATTTAAATAAAACAAATGACTAGATAATGTAACCCAATGCGTGACTTGGTAACAGAAGAGGCCTAGGTTCACCATATAATCAAATCTTCTTATCGGCCCTACTTTCCCCCGAGATGATTATTTAAATCAGGCAACCTTTTTCGCAGGAGAGCCAAATACAAATACTTCTGTGAAACTGCGGGTCACGCTCTTATCAAACATAGGCTTTCAAGTAGATGCAGACACAAAATGTATTTATTGTGGACGCGCTGCTCACGTTAATAATGCTAATGCTAGGGCGCGGCGGTGTGGCTCAATGGGCTAAGCGTTAGGAATACGCTCGCCACCGCACCTCTAATTACTCTGCGTGGGTTCGCAGGTTCGAATCTCATGCAGGGATGGTTATGTGCGAGAGGATTGCTGGACTCCTCGCCGTCGTTGGGTGGTTCACGTAAACCGCTGGTCGGTTACGGCTTCCTCTACCACCAAGTCCATGCTTCCGAAAACAAAACAATATAACTAATCCCATACCCGACTTGGAATGGTAACCGGACGAGAGGCCGGGGTTCGCCATATGGATAAGCCGTCTTATCGGCTTTCCTCTCCCTCTGGATAAATATGTAAATCCTATCCTATCCTAAGCAGTTCGATATTTAAATTTTTGATATTTTAATGGCACGTTAAATTTTCATCCTTCAGTGGGCCTATTCGATAACAAAAACAAACACGTATTTATCAAATGAACCTCACTCAACATTGTGATGGGCGCGATTGCTTTTTGCCGTGCAGCAAGTCCAGTCGTAGCTTGCTGTTTGTTAATGCAGGCCACAATTTTAATTAATTACGATGTTTGACCACTGACGGCATTGTTACTCACTCTTAATGATCAAAATTGGCGTGAAGCAGCGGTTTGTGTGGCGCAAATTTATCAGGAAAAACTCACGGCGCACCTAATCTAAATGAAACACAATTTTGTGATCGTTAATGTGTACTTTATGTCTTTTGAAGTTTATAAACATGTAGGTCTGAAAAATAAAAGTAAAAGGTTACTCCTCTTCCTTATAACTGCCTGGTTTCTTTTTTAAATGGTAAACAAAATCACACATGTTAGCTGAACTCGGTTAAGCAAACGAATAAACTGCGGCATACGAAATTGCAGCAAGGGTTTACATCTACTGTTACGTAACAATAGACGCTACTTAACAAAGGTAAAATGAAGTTATTGATTCATATACATATCTTTTGAAAACGTAAAATAAAAAAGGAAGCATTCAGAATAAACTATGTAAAATATTTAATCATATATTAGTTAATATTTAACACAACTCTCTTAATTTTCAAGGCGCACTTATTGCAATTCGTTTTCGGGGACCAATGACTTAATAATTCTCGATAATTTTTTTTAATTTTTTAGAATCAATAATATCAACGACATACACAGAGAAGGAATAGCTTGCGTACAGACCAATAAAAATATATTTTGGATTCGATAAAAATAAAATGAAATAAATATCTTGTTTTGTTTTATGGAGAGTATTTCGGTTTGCCAAATACAATACTGTTGTTAAGGATGATATAAGGAAATCATTTATTGAGAGATTTTTAGAGAAGAATTGACTGAAAATCCAACCTCAATGGATCTTAAAATATCATTGTTGATCATGATTACGCCTTACTCACTGTGATTCAAAGGGTTTGAGCGAATCCGTTCTTGAAATGTTGTGATAATTAGCGAACCCGTTCTCGTTTTTTTTTTAGATTGGCACGGATTTATGAACTAGTTCGATGCAAAATTGTACCTTTTTTCAAAATATTTCCAGTTTGTGCGAAAAAGCATTAATGATTGAAGCCGACATTGTTACGCAAGCACGCGCAAATCTTGTTTACGATTAGAATAGGTATATAGGTAACAGAATATAAGCCCTCCCATAAATAAAATGTATAAGACCAAGTTTATAGCGCTATTTTTTTTTTAAGTAGTTCATAGAAAAATCTTTCCTACTCATTTCAAATGAATAAGAATCTATGTTTAGCAGATATTTTAAATAAAAACGTGTTATTTATAAGTAAATGAAAATCGGTTTCCATATTTTGTATATTTCAATATCTCGTGATTCTCTACTTTGTAATTTTGATTTTTAAAAATGAAAATGAAATAAATCCCCTTAAAATAAGTCGCAGTGTTATTTAGTGAAACAAAGTTGAAGATGATGTATTCACTAGAGGAATCGTGGGATTTTGATTTAAAACTAGTTTTAGGTGTTTCAAACCGAGTCTACAAATACACCTAAATAGATATAGTACCCGTATAGAATTCGTGTTTACGGCCCCTAAAATTGCTCTTTGCGGCACTAAAATACGTTTTGCGGGGTCGCGGCCCCTAGTATGGGAAGCCCTGGGTTATAGCACTGTATTTTACCGTATTTCAATGCTTCAGAAAACAAATAAGTGAATGACTAATCCATACCCGACATTGACTGAATATGGTTCGCCATATGATTAAATCGTCTTATCGACTTTCCTCTCTCCTGGGATAAATATGTAATTTATACCTCTGTCCAATTTCGGCGTTTTCATGAAATCCGCGCCTTATATGACATTCGGTTACATTAGTGTGTGATTCTGTTAGTGACAGATTTTTTAGGTGTCTTCTTGCAGAATTGGGTGCTGGGAATTGGCGACCAGAGTACGGTGCCAGCAGTTTGACAAGTAAATTATATGGTGAACTGGCGTGTGCGACATAGGATTTAGCCGTCTTAACTCACCCCTTCCCGGGATAAATATGTAAATCTTATCCTGACACTGAATGAAAGAAGCCTTAAAATAAGCTTCAAATTCTTGTTTTATTGCATTGGTTGAATTTATTGCGTGGCGCGGCGGTGTGGCTCAACGGGCTAAGCGTTAGGAATACGCTCGCCACCGCACCTCTAATTACTCTGCGTGGGTTCGCAGGTTCGAATCCCATGCAGGGATGGTTATGTGCGAGAGGATTGCTGGACTCCTCGCCGTCGTTGGGTGGTTCAGGTAACCGCTGGTCGGTTACGGCTTCCTCCACCACCAATTCTATGCTTCCGAAAAAAAAAAAAAAATACAGTAAAAAACTAATCCCATACCCGACTTGGAATGGTAACCGGACGAGAGGCCGTGGTCGTGGTTCGCCATATGGATAAGCCGTCTTATCGGCTTTCCTCTTCCCCGGGATAAATATGTAAATCCTATCCTATTTCACAAATACCGGTACGGTACTTCAAGACAATGGAAATAGTGAAAAACCATTATAGCCTGGGCGGGTCTCATGTAGTTTCGTACCTAACATTCTTCTGGTGGGCGCAGAGTAACAATATTTGCATGTGACAATCCTAACCCCCACCAGGCTATGCCATCCAAAAATTTCGTCTCTACGACGTCACAGTGACATAAGATAAAGATAAGATTTACATAGCCTATTTATCAGGGGGGAGAGGAAATACGATTTGACGGCTCAACCATAATGGCAAACCATGGACTTGATGGTGGAGGAAGTCGTAACTAGACAGCGGTGACGTGAACCACCCTATGGCGACGAGGAGTCTAGCAATCCTCTTGCACATAACCATCCCGCATAGGATTCGAACCTGCGAACCCATGCAGAGTAATTAGAGGTGCGTTGGCGAGCGTATTCCTGACGCTTAGCACGATGAGCCACACCGCCGCGTTCTCACACAGTAAGAAATCATCAACAGTCAGAATTAATAAAAAAGCTCCAATATGGAAAAATTTTTCCCTACTGGATTTACTTCAACCTTTGGCAGACAAAAAAAAGATGCTCTGCCCTACAGATTAGGGCTAGGTCATACACTCCAGAACCCTACAAGTCCAGCTATTAATCATCTTGCAAATAATTATGCCCCACAGGATTGGGTATTAGACACAAGCGTGTTTGAAATACCACTCAAGCTGCAAAATACACCACTATGCCTGAACTTAACCTTACTACGGCAAGTTTCATGTGTTTGCTACTGTAAATATATATGCAGACATTAGCTCAAATTCTGATTTTTTTTGTAACCCATTTCGACTTAACCAAGCCTAAATATTTTGAAGTATTTTCTTGACCAGATTTTAAAAGCCAGTAGTGGTAAGGGTGCCTGCATATCTATTGAGTGTAAAAATAT
The DNA here is from genome assembly GCF_013122585.1 of Styela clava. Lineage (NCBI taxonomy): Eukaryota > Metazoa > Chordata > Ascidiacea > Stolidobranchia > Styelidae > Styela > Styela clava. The sequence continues at coordinate 20,236,913 of NW_024102835.1, read as the reverse complement.
GCCAACTTTCGCTAAAAAAAGGTACTCCAGGTCTCCAGGGGTATATGTACCAGGTTAGGCCATAATTTTATTAGTGTTTTTCCTATACGAGTTCGGGACAGTCCGTGTTGGTCAAGTGGATACACCCCCGCCCCATAGATTTCAGTCCCTTCACACAACTTTATGTAAAGTAGGCGAACAAGATTAGTTACCTCCATATTGGTACGCCAAAAAAAAACGTGTAACTATTGTTTTGGTCTATAACTGCCCAACACTTAGAGTTGAATCTTGAGTTCACAGCGCTGTTTTCTTTCTCTTATACAGGTAAGGGAGAGTGGCAGATGTCACACTATTTAGTAGCACAACTAGCTACTCCTTAGAAGGATATTACACTGCCAGAGAACTTACAGTATTAAGGGTACTCCCAAAGTATATGAACCAGGATAGGCCATAATTTTTCTCCAATTTTCCCTACTTTAGTTCTATTACTAGTTCAGGGACTAGCAAAGTGATTCCCGTAGCATTCGTATGGGATTATGCCCTAACCCCAAACCTGGTACACATACTATGTTCCGGTGTCCGCCATCTTGGTTCACATACTTCAGAGTGCCTTATTTAAGTAATAAACAAAAAAAATCAACTTTCCACCTCAAAAAAGAACCCACAGATTAAGAAAAGCTGCAAATCCCAAATATCGAATGTGAAGCACAGTATGAAATGACCACAAAACTCGTGATTTATCATTAATTTATTTCAATCAAGCTTCGTCAACAATGACATGGGTTTTCTGTGAAACGTAAATTCCATCCAAGAACTTTCGGATATCCTTGTTTTTCACTGAAGTTGATTGCTGTACGAGAGCAGCCGACTGTGATACCATCTCGATATCGTTTCCCTCGATAATCAATTCGTCCTTCTGCTTGGCGGATGCGGATATTTTGACACCATCACGCATAGCGACCTAAAAATATATATGCAATTGTTTGTTATTAATGCTTAGGTTATTGCTAAATCATACTAAGGTTGTAGTCTGGCCATGCAGGCTATAGCTCATGAGGCTACAGGCTATAGCAAAAATATGGCCTTTGCATTTTTTTTTGGTACTCCGAAGTATGTGAACCACCAAGATGGCGGACAGCGTATCGTAGTATGTGTACCAGGTTAAGGTTAGGCCATAATTTTATTCCAATTTTATTTATTTTCGATCTATTACGAGTTTGGGGACTAGCCAAGTGACTCTCGTGGTACTTGTACTTGAAATTATGGCCCAACCCTAAGATGGTACACATACTATGTTATGAATTTTATTCCAATTTTCCATATTCCTGTTCCATTACGAGTTCGGGGGCCAGCCAAGTGACTCCCGTAGTATTTGTACCTGAAATATAACCTGGTACTACATGTCCGCCATCTTGGTTCACAAACTTCGGGAGTACCTTTTTTTCAAATATACCCATGTTACGTAAGTGTTTTTATCAGTATGTCATATTGCACATGTTCAGTTCAGACATTTATAACGCACATAGATATTTTCACGATAAACTAGTTCATCATTACATGTGCAAAAACATACATAACCCATGGCTGTTGATTTAGTTCAAAGTATCTCACAACAGCGACTGTTGACTCCCAGTTTGGCATGTTTCCACTAGTGTGTGAGCCAGTGTCTCATTTTTAAATTTCTGCATGAATGAACTGCAGGCTTTTTGGCACTCCAAAAGTATGTGAACCAGAGGTGGCGAGCGTATTCCTAACGCTTAGCGCCACACTGCCTAGCATAGACATTAAAGTGTACACATGAATGGTTTTGCTGAATATTCGGTACTCCCAGTATGATACCCGGTTAGGATTAGACCATAATTTTATTTAGATTTCCCATAATTTAGTTCTATTAAGAGTTCGGGGACTTTCTTTGTCAGCCAAGTGAATATACTCCTTGCCCATAGGCTTCAGTCCTTCTACACAACTTTATGTAAAAGAGAGTGAACATAATTCGTTACCACCATATTGGTACACACACTTTTGGAGCGCCAAATATTCTTAGTTGTCGGGGAAAATTTCAACAGCATTCCATTCTTTTTCGAAGTCCTATGAGATCGGTCATTTCATCCAAAATTTCGCTGTATCATTTAAATCTAATGGGAACACTACTACATTAAATATGGGAACACTAATATAAATAAAACAAGATTTGAAACTTTAGTTTGTTTATGCTATCAATAAAGATGATTTTGGAAATAAACGAAATTACTGCCTAGTTGGATTAAAATTGATTGGAAATTCTGATCAACAAAACGATATGGACTGGTTCACCACCTTTTATGGCTTGTGGCCCACATCTGGTGGCTTTTAGCAACCATGACCCCTGTTTATCATTTCAGAGGTATTTATTGTGTATTTTGATTGGCAGATTCAAAATCCTATTATTTTAAAAGGAAATTCATGCTCAACAAAGTGAAAGCACCCTGTGAAATATCCTTATAAAGCAATGAAAATAGAAAAAACGAAGTTTTTTGTAAAAGAAGTGAAAATCAGTTTTGCGCTAAGCATTGTGGCAACTGCTCTGGGAACGGCTACTGTGTAGATTGGCACCAACACAAGTGTGAGAGCCTTTGCACCAAGCAAGACTAACAGTCACTCATCACATGAAGATAATATGCTCCAAACAACCCTCAATTCAGAAGCCACTGGTAGGTGAGAAGCTAAAATACTTTAGAGCAGTGGTTCTCAAACATGGGGCGTAGACGATTTTTTGAGGGGGGCGTAAAGCTAATTAAAAATAATTTGTTAGATTTGGTCTTGCCTGCTTTATTTTGGATATTTACATTTATTTCATTATTCAAGTTCCATCCAAGTATTTTCAGCGTGTTTTTTGAATAAAACATACTTCTGCCTTACTATCTGTTATTTGTAGCTTATTGTTAGCTAGTTATGTTTGAGGTGGGGTGAAAGACAAAGGCAGGACTTGAACAGTTCGAGAGCCACTGCGTTAGAAGAGCCGGAAACTTCAGTTCGACATTACAAACCCCGATTATTACACCCTGGATGAGCTGCGGACAATAAAAAAGGTGACCCCACAATAGCATCTGTCGTATTCTCAAACTGCCTGGAGTCAGAAATTGGAATTTGCAAAAGTTGGGTTTTTGGACTATTCAAAGCCAAATTTTTCCAATGTTGATAACAAATTAAGTTGTCTGTGACCAAGAGCTCTTGAAGGACTACTAAAGTTTACACTGTTAAAATGTGATACGAAAACCTTAGATCCCAGCATATCTAATGAGTGATTCAACAGTACTGACTGAACAATACCTGACTTATGATGTGAATGTTAAAAAAAATTCATTTGTGTTAGCGCAGCAAGACTATTGGATCAGTTATCTTTATTGTTGCTACAGCATCTACAGCATCAGACTGCCAGCGCAAAAGCATAGAAGGGGGTATATGGTTGGTCCCAATCGATAGTATATCTAGTAATGGTGTTCCCGAAGTATGTGCACCAAGATGGCAGACAGCGGATCATAGTATGTGTACCAGGTTAGGTAAGTCCATGATTTTATTCTAATTATATTTATTTTCGGTCTATTACGAGTTCGGGGACTAGCCAATTGACTCCTGTGGTACTTCTACCTGAAATTATGGCCTAACCTGGTACACATACTACGTTACGATGTCTGCCATCTTGGTTCACATACTTCGGGAGTACCCTAGCAATATATGTTGAGACTTACCTTTCTGGTGAACTTTTCACCAAGAAAGTTTCTGATTTCAACACAAGCCCCCTCTTCGATAACATTACAATTGATGGGGAAGTGAGCGTACACCGATCTCAATTTATACCTGAAATATAAATATCTCTGTTAAAGCTTAATTTTAATAATTCTGATTCTGGGTCTTGCCTTGTTCTGAGTAGAAATGTGAAACGAATAATATAACATCCTGTTTTTTGAAGGTTGATGCTCGGAAATAGGAACAACAATAGTCTTAACTCTCTTTTTCCTAATGATATATATATTCGTACTACCATCCTTGGTCATAATATGACAATAATAGTTATTTTCAGACTATTTTACGTTTATGTTCATGTTTTGTGAAGTATTCCCGCACTAACTAAAATCATTTTTGGCTTCCAACTATGATCCGTGCTTAATTTGTCAAAATTTTTTTTTTTGAAAATTTTTTATTCTACTACTAGGTGAATTTTATTTGTGTAGGTATTTCAAAGCTTAGAGATACACGAAAGTATTTGTCATTACTTCAAAGATAAGTCATTTGATCGAGCGGGAAACAATTTCGCGCACATAATAAACAAACAAAGATTCCAGACAACTATCGTGAACATGCTCTTACATATCATTGAATATTTCGCGTTTCGCTTCGCTTGCGAAGCTGAGTCTGGTTTTTCTGCAAAGGTGACGTAATGCTCTTTGAGCAGAGCGCTTAAATCTTGTTTCTTTGTAACACGTGTTCATCGGAGCGATGAGAGTGTGAAACGTTCTCTCAAAATGTTTTGAAATTTCTCTCTTCTTACCGGTGTAAGGTCGAACAGTTTGCGGATACGTCATCTGGGCGCGTTTTAGTAGGAAGACGCGAAAATAGGCTTTTCAAATAGATATTGGGGGTGTTCCTGGCACGTTTGGTTAACTAGTCATTACATATTATAAAATGGTACAAAAAGTCGATTGTAACCAGCGGAAAAAGAGGGTTAACCGAATTATAATAATTTCGGAAAAAACACATTTTTTTCTGAGTTTTTAAAATCGGCTGAAATCTTTTCAGTCATACTGTAAAGTTTTAATTGGTAAAATTACAATTTTGAAATGAAACTTTTTCGTGAAACCAAGAATCCAATGAAATATATTTAATTTGAATCTAATCATCTGTGAGAAGTTACGGAGCCACTGTGGAACCAAGATCTACTGAAACTATATAAATATACACCAAACTCAATGGCGCTAAAGGCAGATTTGTGTTCATATATCCAATTTGAATTAGATGATTTATTATCTAAGAAATATTGATATCAAATTTTACAAATTTTGAATGAATTCAAATATTAGATACGCTTTGAAAATCCCAGGGTTACACATGCCGCTAAAAAAAGATTAGGATAAGTTATGATCTTTAGGTATAAGACGGCTTAATCATAATATGGCATACCAAGATCTCCCTTTCGTTACTAGTCAATGTTGGGTATGGGGTCAGTTATTTGTTTCACATGCATGAACTTGATGGTGGAAGGAACCACCATATGGCTCAGAGCAGAGTATACAGGGCTAGTTCACTAAACGCTGTCAAGTACTTCTACTTGGCATGGCATAACCATTTTCATATATGTCATTTCTAACCCCCACTACGCCATCCAAAATTATGTCACAACAAAGTCGCAGTAAAAAAATAAGGTCCGTCAAAGTATACGGATGGTCGCTCAAAACGCGCCCTATATGAGAGATATCGCTGGCGTTAACGAGTTGGTTATCGTCGGCGGCGATGCTATTTCGGGCGATCGTAGCTTTTCTTTGGCAAGCTCTATGATGTGATTGTGACGTAATTTTGGATGACGTATCGAAGTGGGGGTTAGGAATAACATATGCAAATATGTTAAGTACATACGGCGTTTAGCGAACATGCGCCGCATACAGCAATCCTCCCGCACATAATTAGGTATCCCCTACAAATTTCGAACCTGCAAACCTAAGAATATCTTACTTGTAGCCTTTGGTGACTCCAGTAGCCATGTTGGTGATATGACTGCAAACAGTTCGAACACAAGCGAGATCTTTGCGGTTTCCAAACCATTTGTCTACACGAACAGTTCTTGGCCCAACCTGTAAAAATTTGAAATATTATTTCTAGTACAGAGCGTCTCAAACTGTGTTTCGCAGAACAGGGATTGAAATCGGACTCAATTCGTTGCCAGGGCGATCTCAACTGTACTTCAGTGACTCTGGGTCATAAATTTGTCTTACACCTGGCGACAAACAGGTCTTGCTATCTAAACAGGCCTCAAACCAGTCTCGAAAGTATAAAGTTTTCGTTACTTATTCAATCTTGTTAACCGTCATTCTAAATATTTAAATTAAACTGGAAAAACCTCCATCGGGCATTGGAAACAAATAAAAGCTAATCCCTAAAACAAGTAAAGAAAATGACAAACCTTGCTCAGCTCAATCTTCAAATGATTGAAATTTCTCTTCAATGTCCCCCTATCCCCGTGTATGGTGACTGTTCTGCCCTTCACCCAAACTTTTACACCTTCTGGGACGGTGACATCCTGGCTAGAATGTAAAGTCTTCATTTTTATTATACCCGCACCAAAAACTCGACTGTTCGCCTGTCTGGCCGGAAAGAAAAGAACCAGCCAGCGTGTAGCGGTAGGGGGTGTAAGGAGTCCAGATTGATGGCTACGCAGGAAAACCTTGCTCGAATAAAGTTAAGAAATTGAAATTTATTGATTTTTTCAATATCTTAAAGATAGCAAAAAGTTATATTTCTATTTTGAACAATAGATTCCATAAAATTTTGATTATGATGGAGCCTGTTTGATACAGAGATTGCTCTTTAAAAATTCTGATCCGAATCCTGACGATAGGATAGGATTTACATATTTACCCCGGGGGAGAGGAAAGTCGATAAGACGGCTTAATCATATGGCGAACCACGGCCTCTCCTCCGGTTACCAGTCCAGGTTGGATATAGAATTATTTAGCCAGTTATTTTTGTTTTCGAATGCAAAGACTTGATGGTGGAGGAAGCCGCAACCGACCAGCGGTTACGTGAACCACCCTACGGCGACAAGGAGTCCAGCAATCCTCTCGCACATGATCATCCCCGCATGTGATTCGAACCTGCGAACCCACGAAGGGTAATCAGAGATGCGGTGGCGAGCGTATTCCCAACGCTTAGCACGATGCGCCACACCGCCGAAAGGAAAACTGTGCTAGAGATTTAGTGAATTTCTAGTCTTCGTTGTTTACATTACAAATTCATCCGAGAGTGATTTCTATCATTATTCAATTTTTATGCATAGAGTTGTGATTTTAATCTGTTGAATTCGTTTAAAAAATATTTTGAGAGATTATTCGCCTTGACGCATCGATTGCGTTTCTTTATTTATTTATTAAGTAATATATTTTGTTCGATTTAATTATATTTATCACGTTTTTGTTAGACTTCCCCGTGGGTGCCGCCGCTCGATAACCAGAATTGGTTTTCGGCGTCTCCTTTCACCCTGGAATGCGGTCTTTTATATTTTCTTTATTTGTGTATGTAAAATTCATACTTTCAGCTTGGTGAAGAAATAAATTACTGATTACTGATTTGATGTTATCCACACGGTGGCGACCGCACTCAACTAATTTTTGCAACAAGATCTTGCGAAATATTGGCTTTCCGTTCGGTTTGCCAAATACCAAGCCGACTTAGGATAGTTCATTTCCTCTTTCCCCAGCCATCATTATAATCATGAAAAACTTGCCCATTTTACCGAGATAACACTAATCAGGCATATCTGGTTTCACACCAAAGTGTGTAATCACTATTTTCAAATTGCAAGTCATGGGATTACTTTGCTTTAGAAAAAGACTTTTTCACTTGGAACTTAATCACAGCTTTCATTTATCTATCATGAACTGGACTCAATATAAAATACAAGCCATGAGCTAAGGATCGGCTGGATATATACTAATCGAATTCATATATTTTTTGATCATGTCACTGGCACACACCTCTGCGTGCACCGTTGAAGCTTCAGTTTGTCCTAAGAAGTTCTACAATAAAATTTTTCATAAAGTTAGTATGGTCTCCCTGACAGTAATTTAAATTTGACATCATCAATTGAAGTGCTATAGGAAACCACTTTGTTTGTTAACGTTACACATATGCGAGTTTATCCAAAGCAACTTTATTTTTTCTATCCAGTAAAAAAATAACAACCAAAGTTCAGAAGAATAATGAGCTGGAGCAGGTGAACAAGCAGCACAGCCCAGCTCCCTTTGTTTTCCAGCAGATGCCACCGATAGAAGTTCGAGTAACGCTAGCATTCAAAAAGATATATTATTTGATGTGATGGAACAAAGTAACAGCCTGGAAGAATATAAAGAACCGACTTGGGGTCACAATCAAAAGTGCTGATCATACTGGTGCCGCAGGTGTATGGCCTGATTAAGCAACGTAAAAGCAGAAAAACAGTGTAATTGGTGGCTCGTGGGATTGAAAGCTGAAATCTAAAATGAGTTAGAATTCATAATTTTTGTAATATCGAAATAAAAATATTCACTATTTCTAAGAAGGCCTAAATTCAGTTATGCCAACAAAAAGTTTCATGGACGAATACTTCTGACTCAAAACGCAATTTTCAAGAATAACAATTTATTAATCCAATATATGAAATCAAAACTACAGAAAAAATTTAATATCATGGTGAAAGTACTGATAGTAACAATGAAATGGAGATAAAATAGTGCAGAGAAACTACGGAATACAATTGTAGCAAAAAGAACTGAAATTAAGCAAAAACCAAGAAGGACGGGTCGCATTATAGATGATGTGGAGTTGTCCAATTAGCATAACAGTGGCTCTATCAAATTTATGAGTTCTTATATAATCTTTCAGACCATCCAAACAACATGAAACTTTTGAAACTCTTTGAAAAAGACTCGGCATAAGTAGAGCTATGGCATTTTGAAATTGGCTTTTTTACTTTATCCTCAGAAATACCCAATTCTCAGTTTTAAATTTAAAAAAATTGTCTTAACAAATTCTAGAGTTGTTTAGTTAGTAGGGTACTGTAAGTACCAAATCACCGTTAATTTTTGACAACATGAGTCATCAGAAACACCTAAAACCAGAGTTGCAATTTTATATAAAAAATAAAACAGTTGTAAATGAAAAAGCCCCCTTAAAAAACTTGAAAGTTATTTTGTGTGCATCGAATAGCATCAAAATTTATCTCATTACAGAAAAATTTTTTTCAAAAAAAACTTTATTGCAAAAATGGTGGCCACTCATAGTTAGATGTAATTTTGTCCCAAAAAAACACTGCCATATTCAGGCATACCGTATTTGCTCGTTTAGTAGCCCGGGCCCATATTTTTTCCAACCAATTCACTAACCGGGCCCTTATTTAAACCGGCCCTTATTCAAGCAGGGGCGCTTGTTATTTTCGAGCGTTACAATAATTAATGTATTGTTATTTCCAGTTCTCAAGTATGATTTAACTGAGAATAACGAAAATTTTGACTTTTCCTACGCACCGCAGGTACAAATCCGCAAAAAAAGTTTTGCGACGCCCTATCAATATTAAAACCCAGTTTGAGTACCATGGTGTTAGGCAATCAATGCTATCTGTTATGTACTCGGACGCCTAAGGCGTGAGTGTTATCTACCGGCGCTTAAAATTCTTATTTCCTATTGTTTTCTACCACTGAAAAATCAGCTTTTACACCGGGCGGGTATTCAAGCACCGGCCCTTATTTATTTTCATGTTCTGTTCACACGGGCGGCCATTCAAACGGGCCCTCAATCAAAACCGGGCGGTAAAACGAGCATATACGGTATTCACAATATTGTGCGAGTAGCTATCCCACTAGATAAAGCTCCTGCAATCTGGTCAGTTAGTCGTAAGTTTTCGAACTGCAATTTGTTGCATAGCAACATGGTACTATGACAAAACAATTAGTCAAGCACCTTTGTGATATAACAAAATAATAACACAGTAATCTCAAGTACCGTTGATAAAAATGTACAGAGCAGTGTAAAGAAACGTAAACAGATCGAAAAAATAACTATAAAAAAAAAATCACATATATATTTAGATTTACTAGCGTATCAAGAACCATTAAAAATGTGACTTTGACGCACATGCAGGACATTTTTACTTGACTAGGCTGGAAATAGTTAATAGGTTTACCAGGCTGATTGTTACACCTAATTTTGGTTGCAAACCGTCATACAAAGTAATTCCCCTCAATGTACATTCACCTAATAAAAATTACCGTATTTCACATGTCGAATGTGGCAATACCAACAGCAATTAAACAAAACACAAATTTGCTTGGTCAACAGTATTGGAGAATTTTATTTTCCTGTGCAATTCAAGTCTTGTGCACTTGAAATGAATAGCTGGCTAACTAATCCCATACCAGACATGGACAGGTAACCAACTGGAGGAGAGGCCGCTGTTCGCCATATGATTAAGTCGTCTCATCGAATTTTCCTCTCCTCCGGGATAAATATGTGAATCCTCATTCCCAGCCCTATATATGGATAAAATTACTGTTAAAACGTGATTTATGTAACAACGATTCAGCACCCAATTTGTCATTCCGTGATATGTAGAAGATGTTGAAAAAATCATACTATGCCTATACAACAAAGTTCAATGTATGTTTCCCTTATGTGCAAAGGGCAACAACTTGAGCAGAGCCATGTTCAGATCAATAGTGATAAGAAAAATCCAAAGAATCTCCCATCGCATTATTGTTTTGAATTAAATTTACATAACATTGGGTTTGACTTGCCTATGAGCAACTGTGAATAGCGGAAGGGAAAATAATATGAAAAATACAGAACCCTATTTGGCGAAAACATGGGGAAAACAGCCTAGCGGTGTTCAGACCATAAGTGATAAAATAATTTTTAAAAAAACTTTTCCTCCTATTTAGTGAATAAAATTTATATGAACATTGGTTCTGACTTGCCGACGAGCAACTGTAAACAGCGGAAGAAAAATAAAATAAAACAAATGCAGAAAATTTAACTAATTATCTAGAAAGACAAGAAAAGGCACTTTATAAAAATATGAAACAAAATTAATCATAATAGAAAATATCATCTAAATCAGTTTATTCTTCTATAATTAAAAATAGAGTCAGTAACGAGATGCTTAGCTGTGATTTATTATTTAACGTCCTTGCAGGGCTACCTTACCATTAAGCATGAGCCAACACTTTCCACTGGAAACAATATTACAAGACATTGACAACCAATGCCCTATTTTGCTCCAATATTAATACTTAACATATAAGTATCCATGCAAGTTGCAAACCAATGTATGGTAATTGATGGCCGATGAGGTTAGCATTAGGCCAAGGTGAAATTGGGATTCGAACCTATGCCTTTATTCAGAGACCAATAGCCCTATTTTTAGATTATTGTCACCGTTTTCTTTTTCTGACGAAAGTTAGGAATTGAGCTATGGTGTGAACAAAAGTGTGATTTTGCGACAATGTCCAGCAATATTTGAAATATCAAAATCGATTTGGGAAGTCAATAATAAGATCATTTTAACGATTTTCTGAGCCTTCTGTGGCTCAAGATTCAAAAATCAAATATATAACACAACTTGAAAAATCAATCCTCAAAAAAAGCCTGACTACTGGCAGTTCTCATATATTCTGAATAGGTTACAAGTATACTGGGAATATAATGCATCCAGTAATATGTTTTGGCATCCTAACTACAATTTTCAATGCCAATTATTGGGGGACAATTTTGTGGGAATTGATGAACTGGATTGTTGGTCATTCAGATTCAATGGTATGTTCCATGTTATGATAGGTATATAAAACTATAGCAGTAATGCTAGAATGGGCTTGGGAACTCAGATTCGTGATAGAATTGGGGGCCATGCATTGGGTTTTCGGCGTTCCAGAAGTGTGTGTACCAATATGAGGTAACTAATTTTGTTCGCCAACTTTACATCAAGTCGTGTGAAGGGACTGAAATCTATGGGCAAGAGGTATATTCACTTGACAAACACAGACAGTCCCCGAACTCGAAATAGAACTAAAATAAGCAAAAATTGGAATAAAATTATACCCTAACCTGGTACACATACTACAGGAGTACTGGGTTTTCTAACTAAAACACATGCCTAATCATTATTAAGGGCCAGTAACATAAAGATTTATAGTGTTGAAGTGACATTGGACTCAAATATGTTGAAAATCTTTAGTTTCAAATCCTCTGGCCACCCCCCACCAGGGAATAATGAATAGGGTAGGTAATGCCGAACCGGGAGAGTTCTTTTAAAACACAGCAAGGTTGAGGCATGTTTATAAGAGACTAATGGGTATTTTTGACTTCAGGGAGTATTCTCTTCCTAGGTTAAGCCCTTCACCTCGGTTGTGTTTCATTATGCTGTCTTCAGTAACTAGAGTGGTTTACAAAGTCGGGAACCCCCTGAACTCGAAATAGAACTAAAATAAGGAAAATTGGAATAAAAGTATGGCCTAACCCTAACCTGGTACTCACACTACAGGACGAGTTTTCTAACTAAAGCACAAACCTAATCATTAAGGTCCGTAACTTATAGCTTTATAGTGCTAAAGTGACATTGAACTCAAATATGATAACATCACAAATTAAAAAACTCTGTTTCAAATTAACCGACCAGCCCCATCCCCTGATGTGATAAGTCCGAACCGGAAGAATTTTAGGCCTTTCAAACCCCACCAGCACCTTAAATATCAGTTACTTCTCATAGATAGCCTTGTTCAGAGTGCGAAACTACAACTAGGGTGGAATAAGATGAAGCTCAGGATCAGGACACTTTGGCAATACAGGTGGATCAAATTAAATATACACTGATAGCTTGCCGATATCAATGATAGATGGTTATATGACACTGAAGGGTGACTTTTGACTTCAGGGAGTAATCTCTTCCTGGGTCAAGCTCCCCTTTCCACCTCATGAGGTTGTGTTTCAGTAACGAGTGGTTTACAAAGTTGGGAACCCTCTTAAATTTTCATTGATATCGTTGCTGTTATTTGTATTCGATGAAACTTTGAAAGAATTAGAATTTTTACTGGGGTTCTCGTAAGGTTTATAAGTCAAAAATGAAGTCCCCGCTTTGGGTTCTTTATAGTGGCCGGTACCCCTACTAGGGACAGATGTGTTCCATTGAAACTTTTTAGGACGAGTTGAATTGCCATTTTGTACCGGCATTGGGACATGAGCGGGACTGAGGCTTCCGCTAGAACTAGATGAGGCAGCTTCCGAGTCCCTTCGTGACAGCGCAGGAGAGCTTGTGACACTAGATGCAATTTTTCTAATGGAAGTTGGGCCACTGGAAAAGTTCATTGATTCTGCTGCGTAATTTGTGTAGAGTAGTAATAATGGCTGGTAATGTCCTTTGATACATTTTATAAGAACATCACGCCAATGCTTTCCGACCTCACTAACTGCTGCATCATCGATTGAAAGCCACCGATTGGCTTTACGGTTGAAAAAGAAAGTTGAATAATGTTTGCCATAGTAACACACAACAGCTGATAAATGATATTCGTTACGCTGCGCATTTTTATCTAAAACGGAGTCGAACATGTCCTGCAACTTTATCATTGTGCTTAATGTGTGTATAAAATCTATAATATGTTCTATTGCTGGCTCTTCACTGTCCCAGTTTACCCCAATGCTTATCACGTCCGGGGCATTCATCAGTGAAGTCCGTGTTGCGATTTCCGATCCACAATTGCTCGGGCATTTTCTACTCCCTCTACTAACGGATCGAATCAATCGCGCAAATTTCTCTTCTTTATCCGCTGCCCGATAATACTTTCTTCTTGCCTGAAATAAAGAAAATACATTCAGCTGGAATGCTTGGTGCAAATGGCCTAGTGCAGGAGTGTGTAACTTTAAATACAGGAGGGCAAAATACAAATAAGTGTGTGAAAATGCGGGCCGCAGGCTGCGTTCTTTCTGGTAGTTGCAGGCACAAAAAGTTGGGTTGTTGATCTTATGACATGTGTTGTTCGCTTCGCACATTTTCAGGTATAGGCTTTGTAGCGCAAAAAATTTGAAATTCCCCACACTGGCACTCCTCCGCAGGCCGCAAATTTTTTCCAGTAGGCTTTATTCAGCCCAGGGGCCGCAGTTTGCACAACTTTGGCTTAGTGGATAAAGCGACTTAACTGTGTAAGCAAGTAGGACAATTAAATATATCGTGAACCACATTCTTTCATTCGCTTGCCAGTCCACGTCGGGTATGGAATTAGTTACCAGTTATTTTTCGAATGCATAGACTTGATGGTAGAGGAAACCGTAACCGACCAGTGACACATGAAACACCCTATCACAGTGAAAAGTCCACCAATCCTCTTGCACATAATTATCGGCCACTGAATTCAAAGCTGCAAACCTGTGCAGAGTAATCGGATTGCAAGCGCACTCCTAAATGCACGATGCGCCGACCACCCGGTTATATCAATCATATAATAGAAATCAATAATATTTAGTCAACACTGCTTTCTATATCGACCAATTTCCCATGAGAATCATAACCTCGGGCGCTCATTAATTAAACACCTAGTCGTAAAAATTTATAAATCAATACATCAGTGAGTACAGGTGAATGTACACAAGCATTTGGAATGATTTTGGAAGTCTTATAAAAAAAAATGAAAATCAGCATGGCTACCTTATTGGAGTTCCTCTGCCAAGAAAATAAAGAAAAATGGAAATCAATTTTTAAAACTCATGGCATTTTTGTTCCAAAATATATACATATGACAGACCTCATGAAGTATGCGCACCAAGATGGCGCACAACCTGAATTCAGGTTGTGTACCAGGTAAGGGTTCAGGTTATGTGACATTTTGGTGCACATACTTCAGGAGCACCCATATGACTCTGGCAACGGGTCTCGTTATATTGAATATTTCTAATGATAAAACGAGGTTTTATCAGGCTTTGACAATTAAAATAATCAATAGGATTAGAGAGCTGAGAGAGACTGCAGTCGAACCTATTTGACCCTTGTAATTATCTTGAAGACAAATCAAGGATTATTCCTTCATGTGGACGATGCCAGTGGGGATTAGTGATGCCCATTATAGAATTTGAACCTTTTTTGCATTTTCAGACTAATTCTGACCATGAATTTGGAAATATACAATACACCCTGTCATTTTAGGAAACAATCTACTATTCCAATTACATTTGGAAATGATATTTTCAAAAATGGAATATTCAATACATTTCTAGAATGGGCCATGTTCAATTGATAAGATATGGGAGTCAATGTAACACCATGGCGGATATTTGAGATGAAAATAGTTTTTGAAGTGAGAGTTATGTTAACATACAAAAAAATTGAAGAGTTAGACCTAACTAGGGACGGCCAATACTGCCTTTGTAAACCAATACTGATAGTTTGGGGCTCCCGAAGTATGCGAACCCAGATGGCGGACATCGAAATGTAATATGTGTACTAGGTTAGGGTTGGGCCATAATTTTAGGTATAAATACTACGGGAGGCTCTTGGCTAGTCTTCGAACTGATAATAGGACTAAAATAAGAAAAATTGGTAAAAAATTATCGCCTAACCCTAACCTGTTACCCATGTTACGTTCCGATGTCCGCCATCTTGGTTCGCATACTTCGGGAGCACCGATAGTTTTCTATCTATAGCAGTCGGACCCTGTTGGCATTGCAGGTTACTACAGATCTCAGGATCAAATCCCAAGCCTCTATTCACCCAGGATGTGATTACTTGGACGCACAATGCCGAATCGAAAAGATTACGGTTCTTCCGAATTCCAGTGAGTGGAAGCTCCTCACATATGCGGGGATGATAGTACAGGGCCTAGAGCAAAAGTTGTACAAAAATCGTGTAAAAAATAAACAACAAATATTCACCTTCAATTTAGCACATAGAGCTGTTGCGGAAACATAATGTACGAGTTGTATGAACGGTAAAGGTTCGGAAGTTTCGCCGCATTCGCAAACTCCCTGCTCTATCAACATCATGCCGAACTTTTGGTGAGAAATACAATGCTTTGCGGAACACATATTGTCTTCTGAGGTAGATTCTTCAACCACATGAGAGTGGATTCGAAGTAAAAGGTTTTCAAAACATTCAGCGGCGTCTTCCATAAGCCCAAGTTGGAACCTAAAAAATAAGGGCACAATGACACAAAATGGTGGCATGACCTAGTGATTGGGAGTGTTGGTATTTCAATGTCCATGGCTGATTCCTCGCATCTCGCTCTTTTGTATTAATAATTTTGTATAAAGCTATATTTCATTAAAACTGGCAGAAAGAAACTCATAAACATTTCCTGGGCGAACCGAGGGCCGTGTGAAAATTCAGTAAATGAGGTCAATAAATCGGTACTCCCGAAGTGTGTGAACCAAGATGGCGGACACCGGTACGTAGTATGTGTACCAGGTTAGGGTTAGGCCATAATTTTATTCCAATTTTCCTTATTTTAGTTCTATTACGAGTTCGGAGGCTAACCAAGTGACTCCCATAGTATTTGTACCTGAAATTGTGGCCTAACCCTAACCTGGTACACATACTACGTTCCGGTGTCCGTCATCTTGGTTCACATACTGCGGGAGTACCAATAAATCTGCTCAATGGCTTCATTTGGTACCATGCACCAAAAAGTAGCTGTGGATTCAGTTTTTTGTGAAACGGAAGTAACCATGACGTGAGCACCATAGGTGAATTATCCCAGGTTCAAACCTTATACCAACCAGCCTACCTCACCCAGAATGAAATAAATAGGGCAGGAATTGTCTAACTGGAAAGTTATCCTATCTTTTCAAAACTCCTTGCATAACAGCTTATATGTAGCCTTGTTCAGAGTGATGGCTTGAAATCAATTGACAAAAAGGTTTTTCAAAATTTACATCGTTTCCCACCTGTTTTGAGCTTGATATATGATGGACATTGCAACTCTTAAATCCGTCGGCGGCAGAATCTCCTGATCGCTGTATTTGAACCTTGCGAATAGATGTTTCATGGCACAAAATATACAAGAACTTTCGCCGACACAATTATGTCCAGTCATTCGAGCAAAATTTGTTCGAAAAACATCCAAATGCCAAAGTACTTGAACAGCACTATTGAGAAAGCAGTTATTCTGTCCAGGCTGGTTCTCTAGTCCTTTCGTTTTGACGGATAATCTCCCCGATTTATACAAAGCCTTGTTTTTCTTGAGCCATGGAATCATGGTGATGGCTGGTGATATTTAATGCTACCTTGGCAACATTTGTCAATGTAGCATTTGGTGAATTTCGATTGAAACTCAAATTTTAAAATAACTTGACTGGGAGTTATAAATTACATTTTATATTGATTGAAAATACATGTAAATATAACTGTACAAAATAAATATTAACATAAGGCTTTATCAAGAATTTTAAACTTGTGGCGTTAAAAATCTCTAAAGTTGCTGCACATTCTATAGCAATTATATAAAGTAAGACCTCAAGACCACCTAACTTTCTCAAGAGCTGAGCCATGAAAAACGAAAGTATAGTTTAATATATTTCTTTCAAGTTTTTTAATGAAAATTACGTTAATTGCTAAATGATCTGATACTGGTCACAATGACGAGGCAAAGTCAATCAATTTTATTTTTGACAACAAAAACAGGCAAGCTGGTTTCTCTTTCGTGGGAGAAAAGCACAATACATCAATTCTGCCTGAAGTTCAATATCTATCCAGAACACAGAGAATAATCATTGGAAGTCTATTTACAACTAGATTTAAATATGATTCTTAAGGAAAATCAGAATAAAACTATCTTAACTATGGCCTAACCCTAATCTGGTACACATACTACAGGAGTACCTTTTATGTGCCTTACTTCACACCGAAACGCCAGTTTTTGTTCTATTTTACACTGCATGTACATTACCTACTCTCAGCATTGGTAAAAAAAATGACTGACTGATAAGGAACTCACGAGTTAATTACTGTAATAAGCTTTAATTGCCAATCTAGTGATGGCCTACTCACAAGCAGCTATTAATTTGACTATTTGTGAAAAATATAATCTCTCCACTCAGTCATTTAATATACATGTGACACTCATATGGGTGACGTCACTAGCAAGGTAAACAAAATAAAAATGAAATGAATATAAATAAAGCTATGATCACACAGCTCTATTGACAGTTCAGCTTACAGCAAAAGATAATTATTTTCCTAATATGGAATTCTTTATGTAAGTGATGTCATTCTTATACAAATATATCAAACACATGAGAAATATTATGACAAGTGTTTCATTTAAACAAGCAAGGAATAAAATATGGTGTTAGTGTCATCATAAAAAATGTTAGTATGTCGGTGTCATAAAAAATCTTCTGAATCCACAATATGAACAGGAATTTGATTTACCTAATCAGTGGTTTTCAACAACAATAGTTCACGCAGTATAGTCCAGGTTTACATTCAAATCTGAGAGACCACATTATTATATGTATATTGTTGAATATAACCACATACACATACACAGGTGTACTATAATTATATAATAAGTGTGTGTTTCTAACTTTCTATAGTGTTTTGTGAAAGATGTTCATGTGTTTTTTTGTTAAATTCTTGTTCCATATTTTGTTTGTCATATTTTATAAAAAAAAATATCAACATGTAATCAATTACACAGGGACAGATTGTAGGCTCTGAGAAGGTTCATTAGAATTTCACCCCACCAAAAAGGTTGTATAATATGACACATACAACATTCTCTTGTCATTACAAACCAATGAAAAAAGTCTGTGTAGCCATAATTTAAGTAAAATTACAATTGCGTAATGGCATAGACTACACGGCTCACATGATTTGTGTGTCAGACCGACTAAAAACACAAAACCTATTTCATAAAAGAAAGGCATTTTCTCCCAACCCAGACACAAAGACGGATCCAATTAAACTATATAGTGTTATGTTTGTTTCTATTGAAGATAAAATGAAACCGACGAACACTAAAAGGAATTGTTGCTATTATATCAAGAAGTCTATGCCATATGTTACCTACTAAGGTTTGGGTCAGAAATAAGCGATACCCATTATGGATGGAAAATAAACGGTGGGACTCACCCCAGAAAGGGCTGTAAACAATTTTTTGAGGGAGTGTGAAGCTGATTAAAATGAAAATATTCGTTAGAATTTTGGATATTACATTTCTTCATTATGTACACATATTTTCCAAGTGTTTTTTGAACAAAACATACTATAGAATTACTATCTGTTATTCATAGCTTATTGCTAGGTAGTTATTTTAAATGGTGGGGCGCGAGACTTGACAAATTCTAAAAAGGTTCGAAAACTTTGAGGCATTAAAATTTAAAACCTGTGGTAAATCTCACATTATAATGTATGGTAGACACCAAGATACATATGGCAGCACCAGATGAACGCTCATTAATGTAGGATGCACAGTTACATATGTTATTGGTTGAAACTTGTAAACCCAGTAGCATTTGAAACCAATAATTTAGTGAAGCAACACATTGCCAAAACATATTCATTTAAATTAATAAATAAAAATCCCATTGATTACTATTTCAGAATATCTAATAATTAGAAATTTGAACCGAATAATCATTCGAAATGAATACCGAAATTTTTTCAGTGACATTTGCAACTGAATATTTCTCTGGCATAAAAGATGACAGAGAAAAAAACGATTTGAACCAAAGCTGACCAAAGACAAATAATTCACAATTATAAATACATTCTAGAATAATATTTTTAAATGTGGAATATGGAATGTACCGTATATCCTTGAATATAGGCGGCATAAAAACAGCCATAGAACGGTGAATTTATAAAAATTCGCATATAAGCCGACCTCTTAGTTTGGCACTTTTTTCTGAGTTTCATACTTCTATTATCTGCGAGAATATGAGGTACAGTATTCTAATTTCTCGTGTTTTTATTTTTACCTTGTTAGAAGTTTAATTAAGACTATTTTATGTCTCACGATCATATTATGCCACATGCTAAAATGATAACTTGCATGTGAAAAATGAAAATTCTTCTTATTGAAATCATATATTTATTAAGGCGAACATAACAAATTTTGAATGTATTTGAATCTTTTTGGACATACTTATTTTATTTTGGATTAAACAAACAGATAAAGAAAGCACATCCCTGAGTTGAGAACACACAGGCAGAAACAAACTAAAAAAAATCTGTTTAATTCAAGAGTCTTGCTGCACACTGACACAAAGGTATTTCTGGGTTTCTATAAATGCAATAGAAATTATGAAACACCTGTAAATATTTAGAAAAAAAACTAAAGTACGGTAGGTCAAATACATTTGTGTTAGTGTGCAGCAAGACCCTTGAATTGCGTAGTATTGGTCTAATTTATTCCAGCTACAGCATCCATGCTTACAAGCATACAGATCCACTTGCACAAGAGAATAGAGCAGGGGTTCCCAAACCAGGGGTCGCGACTCCAAATTGGGTCGGAGTGATAAGTAGGTAGGGTCGCAAACAGGTCATGGGGTCGGTGGGGTCGCTGAGTTATGGTAGAGGATGGATGTACAAAACATCTAAGATTTGATAAACCATTTTATATTTAGCAGTTTGTCCCATGGCTTACTGTAAAACAGGCCCATAGGCATCGCTCTATGCTTATGCTAAAGAAAATGTAGGTGCTTATTGTGACATCACTGTTTGGTTTTAGCTTATTTTACTTAATACCATCACCAATCTCAAAAGTCCAGTGAAAGAAGCTCTAAACTTCCATGAAAAAAAAATATATAGACCTGGGGTCGCACTGGACACTTGAAAGTTGTCTTTGGGGTCGTCATGAAAAAAGCTTGGGAACCCCTGGCATAGAGCAAGGGAAGGTAGTTAGTTTCATGTGACCCCAAATAATAATAATAAACAAATATTTTTAGATCCAATTGTAGGATATATGGGTATATGCTCAGTAAAACTAAACTTAAAAAGTGTTTATAAATTCTAATTCTAGGATATATGGGTACACCGTACATGCTCAATAAAACTAAGCATAAATTTTTTTTTCAAATTCCCATTTTGGGATATCTGAATAGATGATTAATAACTGGAATTTAGATTCCAGTCTGTACTACATTATCACAGGAAATGATATTGTATGCAAAGTATTGACACAGAATGCAATTTCCTGATCTGGCATTTCCTGACAAAACAAACAAGGATTGATCATCAGTGCTCTCTGTTTTAACCAATTTCGAGCATGGTGATTATTTTAGAGAAGTCTCAATCATTTTACAATACTACTATAGAAATATAGAACTCTGAATGTTTGAAAAACAGCAAAATATGTCAGATTGCAGTCTAGTATGAAAGTAACTGTATCTGGAATGACTTTTCTCAATTTTCAATAAAAAAGAGCAAATAATAAAAAAAAAAAAATTAATTGAAATTGAAAGTATTACAAGTAAATAGTTGGTCTTTAAACTCTAATATAATCATATTTAAAAGCAATATTTCTCAAAGTAATTTACCTATGAAAAATTACAGGAGATTAATATGAACTTCACTCAATTTTTTTGAAACCTCCTTTCCAGATTTTTCGTTTTGGTTTATTAGAGCCTGTTTGCTTTGAGTCAAATTTTATAAATTGATTGCAAAAACAATTATTCAAGATTAAAACTATACAGTATATAGGCAACCTACCTAATTAAACCTCACAATAAAACTTGCATTTTTCAATGCGAATATATAATTTTTAATCATCAGTTGTTCTCAAACTTTTTAAGCATTCCTTTTTTTAGAATTTGTCAAGTCTTGCACCCCAACTCAAAAATAACTGGCTTACAATAAGCTACAAATAACAGATAGTAAGACAGAGGTATGTTTTATTCAAAAAAAACATGTTGAAAATACGTAGATATCCAAAATAAGGCTGGCAAGATCAAATCTAACATATATTTTTGCCCCTCAAAAAAACTTCGAGAACCACTGCAGTATACAATCATAGCCAAATTAAACTCAATTTTATCAAGTTTCTCATAGCAATTCAAGGAATAAAAATTGAGCCAACAATTACACGGCTGGCCAAGGTGAGAAAATCTAATTAAATATTGATAAGCTTTAAAAGGCACTCCTATTGCGAGATTAGTCCAGCTTTTGGTCAAAAAAATTCAAATCGATCCAAGTTTCAATCATGATAAATACGTCAGTTTTATTTATAAAATGACTGCACCGTATCAAATCCATTTGTTTCTGTAAAAATTTTACACTCTTTAAACTTTTCCAAGAACTTCAGTTATTGTTATGTGGAATTCACTACCTCATAGCTGTTTTCTTGATCGTACTGATCAGGGCCGTAGCCAGAGGGGGGTTCCAAAGTCTGAGTTCCCCCCTTTGAAATGTAAAAATAAAGAATTATTTTTCTGTATCATACATAGCAATTTTTCGCAGCTTGAAACACATTCAGACCCTCATTAAACCTCTTGGAAACCCACGTTTTTCTCTAGCTCTGCTAACTTGGCAATTAAAAACTCCCTGGCTAGTGATATCAAGTCTCCTGTCAATGAGTATTTACTTACGCAGTTCTACACTAAAACTCCTTGCCTTGAGAAATTTTCCTTGAAAAAAAATGTTATCTTGCCTAGTACAAGGGTCCGCAACTTTTTTCTGCATTCATCACTTTGCCTATCTCGAGCTCTTCATTACCGCTTGCCACCCATAAAAACTATGTTTTCGTTTGCAATAATGCTGAATACGGAGACAATGTCAGTAATACTACACACGAATATTAAGTACAAAATCCTCCCTCATACCAATTAAATAAATGGTAACCATACTACGAGACTACTCGTCAGGAGACATATATTATTAAAAAAACTTACAGGCCTATCTATTCAAGATCACTGGAACAAGCAATTAGCTGGCTGTTTCCATACCCAGTTTAAATAATAATAACAAAATAAAAGGCCATCATTTGGCACGATTATTAAGATATCTTATGGATTTTTCTCATCCCGAATAAAACGTAAAACCAAAAAAATACACCTCTAAAAATATAGAGAGACAACTTTGCTAATTAGTAAATTTCAAGGCAACTTTCGTATAAGTTTTCCTCCCCCCTGAGATAAATAAATACAAAACCCATCCAAAATACGGTACTCCCATAGTGTGTGTACCAGGTTAGGGTTAGGCTATAACTTTATTCAGATTTTCCATATTTTAATTCTATTACGAGTTCGGGGAATGTCTGTGTTAGTCAAGTAAATATACTTCCTGCCCTTAGTAGTTTCAGTCCCTTTACACAACTTGATGAAAAGTAGGCAAATGAAATTAGTTACCTCCATATTAGTACACATACTTCTGGAGCGCACAAAATACTTCACCAAAAATTCGAAACATAATATAGCAAGTCAACCCTGCAACTCCTGTAATTACTACACTTTAACATGAATTTCTCACTGTGCATTCCACACAAGCCGATCTAACTCAGATTTGCCAACCAAAACAACCAGCGATTACTTTTAATTACTATTGCCCTAAGGGCATGCTTGGTCATTGAACTACACTGATTGCTAAATCTCATTAAATCCATTTAAGATAGTTTAACATTGTCAATTAGATATTTAAATTGAGAACAGGTTTGAAAAAGAATTTAACTTTAATTTAATTTTTGGAATTTAACTTGCGCAAAGAGGGCTGAATTATCAAGAAAAAAAAATAAACTATAAGCTTCACGAGACAAATGCTCTCATGGTAAGTCCAAATCAGAAGAGAAAAATGAAAAATTCTCCCTTCTTATGTTGTTTTAATTAGTTCTAATATAATAATATGCCAAAATTCTATAATCTATCTAATAAACAATAAACTTACTTATGAGATTTAAAAAAAAAATAAGAAAGAAATTTTACCAGTAAAAGTTTTTTTTTGTAATATTTTGCTGTTCTTTTATTCATAGAATTTGCCAAGATTTGGAACCAAAAAAATGGTCTCATACCAATTACCAACTATTTTCTGAACATTCTCAACAGGTGAAGTGTCCTCTCATACAGCACACAGCCTTATGCACCAGCATGATGGGTACCTAATTAAGGTACCAACAAATATCACCTAATTAGCACTTCGACAAATTAGCGATATCTCACCAATCCATGCAGTCTCGGAAACTCTTTCCATATCAGTGGCAATACAAAGCTTTGCTCAGAAAGGAGTCTCCTTTATTTCTAAGTAAAGCTGTTGGCATTTCATCGATTACCGTAATTATTACAAATACATTCTAAAATAATATTTCAGAAATGAGATAAACATTGCTTGAAAACTGAGATAAAAAAATTTTGAATGGTAAAAAGGTAAATTTATATCCACCATCAGGTCGAATATGCTTATTGAAAAGACTTATTTTTAAATGAAAATACTCTGTGCTATTGATTGGGTTTCTACGAGACTAACAAGAGTCTTGCTGCACACTAACACAGATATATTTCTGTAACATTTCGTCTGACCTTGGTTTACAGAAATATATTTGTGTTAGTGTGTAGCGAGACTATTGAATCACTTAGGATAAATATTCTGAATTGATCTTAAGAATTCACTATATCAAATAGGCCATACCCAATTTAAAATATTTGTTTTGTTCTGGATATTACTATCATGAACTTATCTAAATCAGATAAATGTCTAACATTACCAAATCATAGCGACCGGATCGCTTTTGCACTTCAGACTTTGATTTTCTAACCTCTGCCTTTGAATTTCATATAGTCCATCATAAATTTCAGCACTCTCATGGCAATTGCGTAGTCTACTATTAAATAATTTTAAATATTGATCATCTGTAAATCTAAAAATTAAGCGGATTCAGTTTAGAGACCAATACATGCATGGATAATAAATACAATACTATAGTGCTGTTGTAAGAATGGGTTTGTCTACTTTGGTACTTGGTCTACCTTGAAAACCAAAAAAATGAAAAATAAAAGGATGATAAATTCATCCTTGCAGGGAATAATACACAAATAAACTCGGAGTGTGCAGTGCTATAGAGTAAGATCTACTTCAAGCTTGTACTATGAGCGTGGGGTCTACCACCATATAGCGTAAGATCTCATAAACCACTCATAAGCTGGTACTATAGAGTGAGATCTATCTCAAGTTACTTAGTACTATACGCATGAGATCTACCTCATTAATATTAAGTGGATCCCTGCTAGAGTTAGGGTGAAACATTTTGAATTACCCTCAATCAATATGAACTAGTTCAGGCCGAGTAAAGATATGACACCTGTCAGGCGACACATATAGGCAAACTTCACGCTATAGCAAACTGATTACACTAATATTGATTTTAGGGTTGTGATTTGCGGAACTGTACCAAAGTAGAGTGGACCCATTAAACATTCTGGTACAAATTGATGAAAATGGGCCAAACATGGAGCAAGCATAAAATACGAATTCTGTGGTTTGCCCTTGCTTGAATGTACATAAAAAAAACAATGTTTTACTGAAAAGCAGAATAATTATCCAAAACTGATATTCGAAAAAATGGTCAGATTAGCTTGAACCCTTCAAATACAACAATATCTTCAAATAACTAATTTCATTTATAAGAAACATTAATAATATCAGCTTAATAACTACAAGCAAATTGCATGAAAAAATTCACAATAATAATCCAAGGGCTTCAACTCAAAAGGGCACTACCAGCATCTTTAATCTTTTGTTGAAACTTTGGTAAATATGCCATCAAACTTTGAATAATAAAACAGCTCAAAAAGCAGATTTTTCTTCATAATTTTTCCTCATAAAATTATTTCAAAATTCAAATTTCGCCCTATTGTCTTGAAACCCTCTATATTACATTTCTATACCAAACTGAGATACCAACAAAGTGAAAAATAAGCTTCATTGGTCAGGCATAAATAAGGAAAGGATAGAGCAGCATCTATTTTATTCTATACCCTCAGTTCTACCTAAATTGAGAAAAATAAAGCAAAAATAGGAAATTGAAATTTAAGACGACCTGATCCATTAAAAAATACCACCGTCTGGTGCAAAAAAAAATGTTTTCATTAAAAGCACTCTTCTCGAGACCTCTAATTGTTTTCTTAGAAAATGCGCTCGAATACAGGTCATCAATCATTTTTTTATGACATTTACTAGCTTTCAAAACAATAAAATTTACAAGGTTCAATTTACAGGTACCTAGACTCTCCAGGGAAAAATCTATTTAACATGGATTTAAATTCAAAATATTGGGCCAATTTCAAGCACATATTGTG
Source organism: Styela clava (assembly GCF_013122585.1). Lineage (NCBI taxonomy): Eukaryota > Metazoa > Chordata > Ascidiacea > Stolidobranchia > Styelidae > Styela > Styela clava. The sequence goes on along the minus strand of NW_024102835.1, from coordinate 20,210,948 downwards.
TATATTGATCAAATGTTTAATAAAGTTTTGAGGCATTTTGACGATGCTCAGATATTTTCTAAATTACACTCCATCCAGTAATAGTCAATATTAAATTGAAATTTTTTGTACAAATTTCAAATATCAGAGACATTCTGATATTTCTTATAAATAAATAATTTTCATTTCATAACATTTGCTTGCGGCACAGAAACCAAATTAACAACAAAAATAATCATTTATTGGGAATTTTGATAATATTATGTCTTGAGGTCCACCACCATTATGTCAGCTACGCAGGCGCTGTCTGAGTTCTACTGTATTTGGGTTAGGGTCAGATCCATAGCATTAATGGCTAAATATAATGTATAAAAATAAGTGATATCCATTAGGGATGGAAAATGTATGCCTCTCGTTAAAAAACAAGCTTGGGCCAATCCCATGCTATAATAGCACCAAAGTTTTCACATTTATACTAGCACTGGATCTAAATATTTCAAAATTTCTACAATATAAACTTGTCATCACAAATTGCTGCTCAAAAACCGAGCATAAAACGAATCCAGACAATTAAGTAACCAATGGTCGATGGCCCCCCCAGAAAGCGTTATACAACAAAATTAATTTGGCATATAATAAGATCCTAGGCACCAAGCGTATATACGGATTTTTAAAAGGGAGGTTTGCATTTAGTAAACAATAGGATAGCCAATATAATATATAAATTTCAACACAAGATATCCCATTTGCATTCCATGTAATAAATTTTTTTTTTTATTAGTTACATAAGCCAGCGCTTAGTAATGAAGCCTCTGTCAAAATGTTGAAATTTCAATTTGCCACTTGGGAGTTTTTAAACGACACTATTAAATCTTTCAATGTCTTACACTTTTTAACAGAGTGGGTCACAAATCACAATATACTATTCTATATGGAAATGGGAATTTGAATTGAGCTTTAATTTATCTTCAAACCAAAAAGGCTGATAAACACTGCCACTGGTTCATTGTATAATCAAATTTTCACCCTGAAAAGGGCTTGAATTCTTAAAACAGTATTTTTTCACCTTTTTTTCTCTTTGTGGAGCCTTTCAAAATCGCTAAAGCAGCCACAGACTGGTTATGGATAAATAAAGGTCTTATTCAGCGAAAATGTAATGTGATAAACTCGCAATTATGCATTTTTACTTAACAGAGCAACCGCACACTGGGTGAATGCCTTAATTTCATAAAACAAAAAAAAGAATGAGATTTCTGAGAACAAGTCTTGAAACATGTACAATTTTCACAAACCCCCGTTTCAGAAACACCGGCTTGAAATATACAATATAACGCTCAGTCAGGAAAATAAACTGCCATATCTGAACAACCCACCACCTAATTACACATTAAATTATAAGTTTTACATAGATTTACAAAAGAAATATATATAATAATAAATTGACACAAAACATTGTGAAAAATACTATCATAAATATGCATGGTGCCGACTGCGAACTGTAGGACTGCAGTATACTATGTATATTGGCCATTACAAGCCAAATAAGAACAAAAATACTAATAGTACCAGTTGGCAAAATACTTCGAGGAACTTCAACTTCATGGGTATAACCACACTAACCATGTCTTTTAGATATACTGTATTTTCCAGATACTAAGCCGATTTTCTAGACACAATTTTTCGACCTGATTTTAGGTCGAATTATTTGGCAGCCAAGCTTTTAATTAACTTTGGACCATCGTGGCTATTTATTAATAGATGAATATTGAACATGAAAAACCAATAATGCCATGCTGGGCAATTTTGGATAATTGTTAGATTATTTCATTGCATGGAAAAAGATACCTTGTGCATATCACAATCATCATTTACGTCATGCAAAATTCATTGGTATTGTGGCCATGGCTGGGGAGCCGGAATCTGGAGCAATGACATTTTGGCGGAGTTTAAGTCAAGCTTACCCTGTTAGATGAAGCCCGAGCTACCAGAAACATTAATGGCTCCAGCTTCGAACCATCTAATTAATTTTCAATATTTAGAATTTTTTAATACTTCATACGCATAGTAAAATCTATCCTTTTCAGCTCATAAATTTTTATTCCTTTCAAATTTTTGAAGCAGGGGTTCTAGTTGATAAAAATCATATAGGAATACACTTAAATTGACTTGATAAAAGGTCAAGATGACTTTAAAACCCACACAAGTAAAGGTAGAATAGGACAGCTTGATATGGTCCATTGCCTTGGCACATATATACAAATCAAAATTGTGCTTAATAATACAGGAGAGAACACCCACAAATGAGATATACTTCATAAAGGAATGCTCAAGTTAAATGATACAAATTTCACAATAAAACGGTAAGAAATATCAGACAATGTTAAATAATAAAGGAAATGATTGGCTAATAAAAAGCAACCATACTAATTATACTATATCAGTAAATAAGACAAATCTACGATAAAATAAAGTTGCCAATTTGCTACGAAAAACTAAACAGACATCAACAAGCTAAATGAGTAATTTTAGAAGAAAGATTGTCATTACTAAGTTTCCATAACTGAGAGTACAAGAGTTAAATTGATATATCCATTTCAAATGCATCGTTTTTTTCAAGGGAATGATGCTCAAATCAAGGGGGAATATCAATGTTGATAGTAGCACCCAAAAAACATCTGACACATTAATAGGAGTTACAAATGGGACTATTATTGAGAAGAAAAGGTCAGCAGATGTTGGTTGTCCAATTGATTGTAGAATATATGCGATAATTCGGGAATGAGGGAAGGTTTCCAAGCCCATAAAGGGTCATTTAAATAATAAACTTACTGTTTCGCAAAATTAACTTTACAACTTTCGATATCAGAATCCAAATTAGATGTACATGAAGAAAATTTAAACCAGTAACCTTCTACAAAGAATATTGGATCTGAGAATCCCGGTCAGATCAGTGGTCATGTCGCATTATAGTCCAACAATCGACTTGTTGTATTTATCATAGATTAGAATTAAGCAAGAATGTTATGCGATACGATGAATATACCTCCACTCATACCAAAAAAATACGTATTTGTTTTCACAAAGTATAAAAGCACCAAGAGCATAGTTTTGTTTTTCTGGGGGTTTGCTTCATTTGTGCAAATCTTAACATAACATATTTATTCATAAACTAACATTTGCACATCGCAAATTTGTCCGACTCATAGTTTATTCCTTCTCTAGAAAAGATGACTTGGTTTGTCCTGGTAACTTCGGAGCTACGCTAAATTGTTGTAACGTAGCTTCAAGCATCTGTTGATTTCCTGCAAAAAATGCAGTTACAGCATTGTGGAACAATAGGAGGTGTTTCTGCATGACTTTGACACGATTTTCATCCAAAAACTGAAGTTTTACTCCAACATCTTTCCTCAGTTTTTCATAAAGTTCTTTCTGTTTGTTGAAGTTAACTTCAGCGGCTCCTTGTTTTGAAACAGTTGCTGCTGTTCTCGGAGATAGTGCCAAAGTTTCCAACTCAGTCCGATAAGCATCGAATTCCACTCTTGCCTGTTCGTACTTCGTAACCGTTAGGAGAGTGTCTTCCATGGTCTTTTTACACAATGTATTGATGCCGTTAATGAAAAATTGAATAGCTGCAAGCAAGCTTTCACCATTTTTCACAAGAACTTGTTGAGTGTCCGAATTGTACCGAAACTCTTCTTTCAACTCGTTTGACTTGTGAGAAAGCTCATTAAACGCTTCACTGAGTACACGTTGGGCTTGCATCATGTTTGAAATATGAGTGCTCAAAGCCTGTGAAACTGCAGCAAGATTTTCATATTTGCGTTTTGTGTCTCGTAGTATTTCAATTTTCGCTTCTAGCTCTACATCAACGGTTTTTGTTCCGCGGCCCAATCTTTCTGATAATATTTGCTTTGTACATTTGTACGTTTTTACACTCCAAGACTTCAAAAATTCTGCCTTTTCCATGGCTGTTTGTGTCATTGCTTGCATGCTAAGATTGCTTGCACCGGCAGCAGGTTTTTGAAATCCAGTGTTGCCGTTTGAAAACCCTGATTGCTTAACAGCCGAAGGTGTGTATATGGGTGACTGTTTGGGGGCTCCAAAAGGCTGATAACTGTCACCACTCTGCGACCCATTTGTCGCGGAAGGAGGAGGTTCTTCACCAGCTAATCTGCTCCCTACACTGGACGAACCCACTCCTCCAGATGGAGCAGACATTTCGTGCATCATTTTCGCTTAAATAAATATCTCTACAATACAATATACACAAGCTAGGTATGAAAAAAAACAAATTCAACTCTCAGTAATGGAAAGTGAGGATGGGTGAGCGAACACGTACCGGTACCGGTACTACTTCTTCTATCAATACCTTTCCATCTAAAATCTGTACGTTTCAAACCTTACTCTAGGTTTTGTTCGCTTTCCCGATTCTATAATCAGTTACTTTTACTTTTATCTTTTTTTTTATCGTCTATTGCTGATTATGGAGTCGAAATAAACTTATACTTATACTTATACTTATAAAACAACCAACTCTCGACAAAAATATGGTAACGCAAAGCGATTCCGGCGATTGCGCCGCAACGTCATCCCCAAACAGCCACTATATGTTGGTGTTCCCATGATTCAATTAACAGGAAATATAAATATGTTATTTTATTTCTCTAGTAATATTTTTTAATCGAATAATACAGTTTATATAAAATATCATTTTAAATTTTATATAGTATAGCAAAATTTAGTTTTAGTAAATGAATACAGATACAAATATTTTAATACAGATATTTAGTATTTACAACGGGAACACTCAGTAGTAAATCGTAAAGCGTGACGTAATACCAAAGTAACGTATCAATCCGGGTGTTTTTCCTATTCGTTTAAATTTTATTTTTGACAATTGCACGTGACAGCGCGAGTTACATTCTGTATTAGACAAATTAATTAACGGTATCGTAACAAAGGCAGGTGAACATGATTCGGATATGGAAATAATTGCATAACTGTTCAAATCCTATCGTAATTCGCGCTAAAGGCTTTCTCACAAATAAACGACTCGCTTTCAAGACAACTAGCAACTCCTGAAATGAGAAATCACATAAAGATTCACAATATGCTATGCTAAATTGAATACTTTAACAGAGACAGATTTATTGTTTCTTCAGTCGGAAAACAAGCATTGCAACAATAAAAAAGAATATACAAAATCCACAATGTTATTCGATATAACCTTAATGCGCGCTTATAGTCGTCATAATTACTAACAGATAATCAAAATCAAACTTACATACATAGGCGCATGGGAAACCTAAACGGTCTGGTAAATAGATATCTGATAATAATCAATCAATCAACATGATTTTTACTTCCTGCAACACAAACGAAATAATTGAAGTAGTGCCGGAAAGTGGGACAGAGGGGTGGTATACAGTCGGCTAATAAAGCAGCAACATCAAGCCTACAAATGTATTAATTTCACATTGATTTTGTCATTGTCCTGCTTGTGACTCGTCCATTCAATATACGCATGCCTCTAATGGCGGAAAAAACATTTACAGAACAAGGGTTACGAGAACCACTCAATCACAGCGGAGGCTATCTCATCTTGTTTTCTCACTTATATTTATGGAGTCGAAATAAACTTATACTATTATTATACTTATATATTTTAGCGACACCCAGAATCCAAATCTATCAGCTGCCTAGACTTTTTACCAAGACATGTTTTCTCACTTCGATCGATCGAAGAATCGATTCAATGTTGCGGTTTGGTTTTTCCGTTAGAAATTGTCTTCTCTGTTATGTTAACTTACTGGTAGATATAAATCAATTAAGCGTTCTATTCGTTATCCAGAGAAGTCGAAATACGACACCGAAAGGCGGATTGTAAATTAAAATTAGTTCTCTGTTCCTAATTATCGCTGTTGTTCAAATTGCTTGTGACAACTTTTTATAAAGGCGGAGGGTCAGTTTCCATAAGCTAAAACTTCTCATAACTAAATTGAGCATTGATTTCTGGCAACAAATAGTCGAACTTAGTTCAATGGCCCGGAAAGCTTTCATTGTTAACTTACAAGATATGAACTCTTACGCAACAATCAAAATTTTGTCCTCGTCAGGAGACCCCTTTTAACTGCGCAAATTTTCCGGGCAGATTGTGTGCTAAACGTGTTCTTGTCATAGTTTTCGATTTAATGTGTGAGATTTTGTATTAGTTTTGTTTATAAACGAAATAATTCAGCCGTGGGTAGTTCCACGGTTACCGCAGTAGTGAGAAGGGTACCGTAATAACGTAAGGCAGTATCGGGCTGAAAATTATTTGTTATTCGATGCATTTGAATAGTTAGAAGTTGAATGCGCGCGATAGCCTAATTGCTGCAGCGCTGGATCAATTACGCTGGCATGATTTCGAATAGGACAAGCTGTGCCGGATTCTAAAACCTTACGTATTAGTAGATGCTTGTACAAAGACATATGAAGGCGTGAAAACAGGGTCGGCCTTAGGTCACCAGAACCAATGCGATCGAAGTAGACACGTTATTTCTAGTTCTAAATTATAGAAGTTAACCAATATAAAGTATAATCATGTATAAGTCAGAGTGTTAATTCTGTACTCACAAGACTCGTAAAGTTACCTTGATTGACATTTAGTCCTCAGTTGAAGGTAATATAATGTCAACGAATTCATTTGTTATTACAAAATCTTAATTTTCGGTACGTCCCCGCAAAAGTTGAGGCCGATATGAAGAAACACACTTCCCAAATAATATGTGTTTGTTATAATCCATTATCCAACCAATCCCTAACGTGGTAACTTGTAGAAACAGGCTCTTGATAATCAATGGGATTAATTGAGAAGCCATATTTAAGAAAAACCATTATCGAAGTGGGCGGTTCTTAACCAGTTTTCGAAGTCTCCAGAATCCGCTTCCATCCGTAGTCTATTGCGAGGCATGTTTTTTTTCAAGTGTTCATTTTCTTATTATGCATGCACGTTTTAGTCACTCTAATTAAAACGATTTCCGGTTTCTAAGCCTCATTTATTTAGAGTTAATGCTCAAATAGACTTCATGTGGGGTTTTGTTTGTCTTACCGGCATATTTAGCCATCAATTTATTTTTAATGCATTGCGTTTTCATAATGACGAAATAATTCGCAGTGCTGGGGTAACTAGAGTCGAGACACGGACTCAAGTAACCCTCAACAAAAAGACTAGTCTTGGATATCCAATTCCTTGTACTTCTGACAATAATATTAACGTAAGCAAAACGTAGGATGCCTGTATTGAAAGACCTAGGATCTATTGTACAAAGCCCCCGCCACTAATGTGAGAATTGAGAAAAACGCCATGTTTTTAAATAACAAACTGGTAATTACCCTAGTTGAGGTTAGTAATGATTTAAAAATTTGCATTCCAAACCCCAACTGGATAATAAGTAATTTTTTTTAATTTGAGCGTTGGTGGGGGCTTTTTACAGAAGATTTAAGACCTGTTGCTCTATTTATGCTTTTACGTTGCATGTGTTGACAGGTATGATGTCCACCGGAATAATTAAGTGCAGTGCGACTGTTCAAGTTGTCGCCAAGGGTTCCACGCAATCGCTCTTTGGTTACAACCTTCTTCAATGACTTTTCGATGAATCTAGAATTCTAGAGCTATCAACGGAGTCGCTGTTCTTATGCTCGTTTTAGAGTTCAGTGCCGGCCCATAATAAAACCGCCTTGACGGCTTTCTATTCGTAAATATGAAATTCATCTATATGCAAGTGCGACTGCCCAATGAGTCAATTTTACTTTTTTACGACGTCTCTTACGCCCTTTACTTCAAACAAGGCTGCGCACAAGCGACCAATGCTATGTAATGAGCTACTATAGTGGGAATAGGAGCTACCTAATTTATTACACCCTGAGTGTGGACGAACTGCTGGGCATGAGATTTGAATCCGAGATTTTTAATCTGGAATGCCATCATATTTGAGTCCTACGCTTGAACCACCGACTCATAGACATAGCGCAATGACAGTCAGTCCGAAAATTGACAACTAGCGCTTTCACGCCAGCCGGATATATCTACAGAAAGTAACTATATGTTACCTCTGCCGTAATGTATGTTCTAATTCTGAAACACGCTTAGATCTTGTTAATGTTCCGTTTTCCTTTACCAGGTCTTTTTCAAGAGCAAATCACCAGTAAGCATAAGGTCGTAACCGTAATATAGTAGTGATGTAGTCAGTGAGCCCGCCATTTGTCACAAAGAAGAATTGGATATGTTGATTATCAATTGCGGTGAAGAAACATGGAATTCTTACTTATTATTGAGCTCCAATGAAGGTCAGCGGCTTACGTCTTGTCTTGAAATAAGGTCAGTAATTTCAAATCTTTCTTCGTGCTATAGGCTAACTGTTTTCATACTATAGTAGTCCTTACCTATATGGTTAGATACCAGAGACTGCGTGTATATGGTCTTGTTCGGATAGAAAGGCGTGGACTAGCATTCTATCAAAAGATGATTTCAGAATTTCAAATGTCATTTAAATTTGATGCTTAATATATCCACACCCCACAGCTATGTATCCATTGCATTGCGAGCGTAATATGACTTAGCCTGGCAGGGTAAATATTTCAGCTAATTCTTATTTCTCTGTAAAGTTGTTATAGTTAATCAGACAAGTCTTCATAAATCATATTTATTTGTACAATAGATGACGAAATAATGCAGGCTTCAAGTTTTATAGATGACATAATGAGGTGTAATTTCGGTGCCAGTAAACTTGAACCCACGTACATTTGAACCCATACATTTGCACCCGTATATCCGCGGGTTCAATCTATATGAGGGTTTTAAAATCCATGGATTATGGTTCGTATGGGTTCAAATATTCGTAAAAAAAAAACATAGTTGAAATAGTATGCAGGTGCAATTGTCGTGGGTTCAAATTACGGGTTCAAATGTAAGGGAACCGTTATTTCACGTCGCTATTTGACATTTCAAAATCGTTTACGATTTTTTTCGTTTGTTTCGATTTTTTCTGTGATAAATATCCACCAGTATTAAATTGTTGACTACAGAATAGCGTCGATTACTTGACGTAAATCGGATTCTTAAGTGTAGATAGCTTGTTAACGCACAGCAAAAATAAAATGGGCAAAATACTTTATAGGTCTATAACAATTACGCTCTTAGAAAGATCCAATGATTTAAAAAAGTCGAGTTTGCGATCACGTGTCGAATTTTGGTTAAATTCATGCTTTCTCATGAAATGGATGAATACACTGTATCTCTTGAGGTTCAAAATTGAAGAATAATAACGAGCATTTGTAACCGTCTAGTCGCTATAACAGAGACGTGGAGTCGAATGTTATTCGGAGTCGTATTTTGAATTTGTTGACGTCGAAATAGTTACTTTGTTGGAGTGGGAATTTTACGATTTTTTTAAAAGTACAAGTTCGCTCCTGAAACTAATTTAAGCTTTCTCATGCAGAGCGTTAAGATAGGCGGCGGTTTTTTGAAGGGCTCAGAGTTTAGTGTGGGATATTCCGACTTCATAATCCTGCTTAGTCACACCAGAAGTCCAATATTAGTAATGGCAATGTCAATACAAAATATATCGTTTGTGAAAAAGAGCTAATACGTTAGTATGGCGGCATGGCATCCACGATGTCACTAAAACAAGTATATTTCTCCAAGTGTTTTACTAAGTTTTCCGTTCAGTGACTTAATAATGAAGTTTTTCCACAATGAAAATAAGCTCGGAGAGAGTTACATCATAATCATTTTTCACAATGCAGATTGTGACGTCATACACCGGCGCATTTAGACAATGGTTGAAATATAAAATAAACGAAAATAAAAAAAAAAAGTGTTGGTTTGTTTCTATACAATATAATAGGAGAATTTTAATAGTTCAGGAAACAATAAGACAACTACAAATGTGTCATTAGTATGCAAATGGGCACGAACAATATCTAAGACATTATGTTTACACTGGGATTTTCTTCTCCCTTTTCATATATTCTAAAATTACTACGTATTATAGTAACGTTTTTTGTACTAATCTTCTGGGATTAGGGTTTAGATTCTAGACAGGGCAAGGTTTTGTCACATAGAATCATATGGGTATGTGAACATTGTGTTATGTGGACAACTTGCACGTTGATTAATTAAACATGTTTGAGGCTTTGGAAAAGTTTCTGTGTATGTCAGTAAAGAGTCTTGCACCAATACGGCGCTTTCTGCTTCCATAACGTATTTATTTAAAAATTTCCTCAAGTTTACGGAAATTTTAGACCTAATTAAAACTCTATTTATTCTGTCGGAGGCCCTTCTCGCATATTAGACGATTCGTCGTGGTAAGGAAATGGTCCATCATATGGCGATGACACGAATTCGGTATCGTCAACTATGTCGTCATTATCATCACTAGCTTCGACGACATTACTGTCGTAAATGTCCAGCATGACGTCATGCACTGCGTCATTCAAAAAGTTGTTGCCCGGTGCTTCTTCTAGTGGGGGTTCCTCTTTTTGAGAATCCTTATGCTGATCTTCATGGGAGTCTTCTGTGCCATATGTATGTACCTCCCAGATAAAATTATTTAACCCCTTCTCGTCAACAGAGCTCATTTCATCGTTGTCGTCACTCGGTTCAGATGCGGTAATTTCGTGACTTTTAGGATACCTAAAAGGATTTTCTTCAGAGGGTTCGTAGATCGGATCTCGTCCTTTCTCTGAGGCATACGGTGATCCGTACGGCTGGCCTTTAGGTACGTACGTGTCTGGTTTATAGTTAGGAGTCCAGAACGAAACACTCGGTTTTATGCTAATTTCCGGCAATCCAAATGTACCATGTTTCGGGTATGGATAGTCTTGGTTAGATGTATCATATAGGTTGATTTGGAGAGATGCGACCGGGACCCCTCTTGGGCGATGTTGCTTCGGTTTCTCCGGTAGATGTCGCTCACGAGAAAATTTTTGAAACACTTCTTTGTATAGCGAAAGCCGTGACTCTTCACTCGGTTTTGCTTCGGTCAATGATAATCGCATTCCATTAGTCAAGCACCAGAAAAAGCATTTAAGTCCTTTAACTCCGCCTGAGAAAATGGAAAATGGTTAAATGTGGGAAATAGAGAAAACTATTTGAAGAATTTATCATAAATATTATTTCGGATTTACTAGTTAAAGTTTGAGGCACAACGCGTGGATTTTACAGTGATAAAAGAAAAAAGCCTCTTAAAAGATATAAATGACCTTCTCATTCAAATCAAATCTTCTTTTATTACTGCCATACTATCATTTTTTCTAATTTACTTGTTGGCCTAACTATGTCGGCATCGCATGTTGGAAATTTTTTATCTTGGCTCAATTTCAGTGGTCAGATTCCGCATTTTCCACAGTAAGTGGTAAGTTAGTTATGATATGCCAACGCGAAGTCTTCATTTTCGTGCCAAATCTAAGTAACTCCTACGTCACAGTGATTGATTTGGGGATTTGTTTGGAGTAATTTCGGAAATATAATTCCAGGTATGAAGTGCTACATCTACTTACCTTCGTGTAACCAGCACATGTTCTGTCCTCCACCGCATTTTTCAAGTAGACCAAGCGCATTTATTCCAGCAGTTTTTCCTGCCTTCGTCATGCATTCAGCAAATGATACTAGAATGAATATATTTGAAATTGATTGGAGGAGCTATTAAAGTCAAATAACCAATGAAGCATTATTGAGAAATATTGATTCAAAGATTCAAGTAATTTGCAAATTTCGTTAATTTATTACAAAAATTTCCATTTTTTTAAATAGCTTCCACAAATTACTTTTATCGCTGGATGTAACCCACAAACTTATTGGGAGATGGATTTAATATAAATATATTGCGTTATTAGTTTGGTGGGCTTAAAACTTGTATTTATGCCACTATCCAAGCCGGCAACCACAAAAATTTGAAATTGGTCAAGTCTTTACCCAGTAGCACCATATCATTCCCGTAATATCGGCCAATTTTGTCACAAATTGTTTTGGAAATTTTAATATATATTAACGCAACAGACATATTTCTGGAAATTTTTAGATGGCTCTTCTGATAGCAGAAAATTTAATAACAATTTACAGCAATTTGGGTAAATATAAAATTGCGTCATTCCCAATTTTGCATTTTAATTTATTGTGTCGGTAGATGTCACAGGTATATCTTTGGAGCGAGGGGCCATTTCAGACAACTTTTGCTTGAGAGTAAACACGCTTAGAATATCAGTAGATGACACGCGAAAGAGTTATTAACCGTGAAATGGAATCGGGTAATGTCGGAGTTTTGGACAATGGTGTAAATTTAGATTTCATTAGCGTTTCGCGTGCCAAATTAGAAAAATGTCAATGGCTGATGTATTATTGAAAGTAATGGAGTCCTCCATTGTGCTGAATATACCTTCTTCATAGTTAACGACTAGAAGGTTAGTGCTAGTTCATCGCAACTGCTCTAAATTTCTCTCCACTCATATCGTTCAAGTAGAAATATTTATTAAAATATTCATTTTCGTATTCTTACTCCCTTCAAACTAGTGCGCATATTCATGAGTTTAAACCGTATTCCACTAAAATTTGATAAAACAAATATTTCAACACCATCTGTCTGTTATAAAAACATGGCGAATATAAAAGTTCGTTAAATCATTTAAAACCGACACTGACCCCAAAACCATGATTGGAAATCCAGATGTGTCGTCAATATTTCAGGCTGAAATCACAGCGATCTGAGCTTACCTTTGAATAGCGGATGCACTCTCAAAGCTTTGTCAATTGAGCTTGCCGAATAATCACAATATGGCCCCAAATATTCACTAGAGCAGTTGCATATTTTTCCACTTCCAGTCGTCACACAAGTTCCATCGTTCACACATTGAATATGGGTGGAACATTCGTACGGACCAATGCTGTTCTCAGAGTATTGTTGTGTCCTGGCAAAATAAATATTAGAACGTTTTTACCTTGGTATTCAATTTTTGGTGCAAAAAAGCATACTTGACTGACAATATTTGGACTTAGTAGAGTGGTCAGTTTCTGATAAGGGCTCTAATAGAATAACGAATTTTTAGTATAGCAGAGTTATATGTCTCTCGAGCTGATGCGTCACGGAATAGGCGTCACTTTGCGTCCCATAATTCGAAAGTAAATAACAATACAAAAATAGTCACCTCCATTAAAATATGCCATAACAGCTTTAAAATAAGTCAAGTCATTAGAACAATATTATGTTAACATTAGGGCACAATATGTTTTGACATGCTTGCGTTCCAGACGTTTATTTATTCATCTTATCTTCAACACGTTATGAATGTTAGGATATTAAATTGAATTCTGATAGTTGGGCTAAATGTTTTGATGAGAGAAAATTAGCTTTTACATCTTCAAAGAAATTATTGGAAATTTTATTGTCTGCTCCCTTTTGACCTTTACAAAAAATCTAAATTTAAGTCTGAGAAATGTTTGTCTGTCTCAACTCGTTTACTAGCACCATACACAACCCAACATAAGTTATTAAAATTCCAACATTATATAAAATAAACCATTGGTTAAAAAGAGCTTCGTAGTTGAATGCGTACTTCTAAAACTTTCCCGATCGAGCCAAAATAGGTCACTTTTTATAGCTAAAATATACAGGGTAGTGATGAGGGTACCCCTAAGTATTTAATATTTATTGATAATTAATGCCACCCTGTATATCATGCTAATTGACACAAAATTGCATTGTTGATGAACTTGTTTAAATGTTAAAAATGAGTTGCGCAAAGTAAATTTAGAACAACAATTTCGCATGATGTGTTTCGCGTCTCGTATTTCGCTCGCGTAATCGTTATAGTTCATCTTGGAATCTGTCATTTCGATTTAATATAGTGGTTCTAACGATAAACAATATTTTATCGCAGTATCTACTATTTAGAAATTTGCGAGATATAGTGCGTAGTTTTTAAAGTCGAACTGTGTAATAGCCGTCTATCACTTACTTTCTGTGCCCGTTTATCTAGAAATCCGTCAATTTCTGACGCTACCCGTTCAACACCGCGTTATATTACACACTGTTTTAAAAACTTGCGGTATGGATTGGGTATTTTTGAGGCAAAAAATCCATTTAAATTTAGACATTAAACTTAAGTATTTACAATAACAATTGATATATCGCCGTGACAGTACACACCTTGCCACCCAGTTATCTCTCCTAATCTTTATAACGTGATGCTTTTGTTTCCATTTTTAGAAGTTATTGTGTTGTTACCAATATACAGAGCTAACCTCACGTGTGCTTAGTGTATATTTATTCAGGTACCACGCACCCAACTTATTTAATGAATAACTAAGAAAAATTGGATTTAAATTTTTAATAGGACGCTTTTCGCTACGAACGAACCCTTATACACAGTATAGTATATTGTTAGATATTAGCACCGCGTGTGTAAAATATTTCTCCCGATTTTATAAAAGAAACAATGAAAAATATCTTCGTCTTTGTTTATTAATAGTTCTTAATGGTCTTGTAGTTCTCATTTATCATACAATAAAATTCATCCAAACTTACAATCGTTATTACTATAAAATCGGCCGAAATATTATGGACACCCTGTATATGAGCAGGAATCTTGTTGTCAGTTGGAATTGTCAGTTTTGCGTTGTATTTAACACTTGTAAAATCCTGTAATATCAGTATTCGGATTTGAGCAATTCTGATTGGGCGAAATAAGTCACTTTGTACAGGGTTCAACCGTACAAATGAATTTAAATTTTGTTGTTCGAGTTTACGTAATGTTTTGTAATATTTACATTTTATATGATAATGTAATTATATTTTTTATACAATTTATGTTAGAAATTGACGCGAGATCAAAATTCCAGAAAAATATGAATTGAATTCAAACAAAATACCGGTAATGTCATCACGACTAATTGACATGAATAGCCAAGGAATCCAAATTTCCGGAAGTGTTTGATTACTCTACTTCCAGCTACATATAGTTTATATAACAGAAACTGAAGCCAGACGCTCATTATCATTACTATAACGACTTTTACCGTGAATCATTCTTCAATAGGCTCTAAAAATATTTCAGTTATTTTTAATTAACGTATATTTCTTAGTGTGAAGAGCGTTACGTGGTAAGAAAAGCATTATGAACAGCATGTTTGTTTTCAATTACTGTTAAATTCGATTAAAATTTACAAAAATGTAACGCTTCGTCGTGTCAATTACAATTTACATTATTGCTAAGTAGTTATTAACAAATAGGTAGTAAGTTGGACGACTTTATTTACATTTGCATATATTTGGAACACGATTTCCAAAAGTTGTTTTGTTATTCGTCCTACTGACCTATAATAAAGGTCAGGTCTCTCAATTTTGGCTCAACTTTATTTTAATTTTTTTCAAATATTCAGAAATCGTTTTATCAATTTCCTGATCGCAATGAAATATTGCGTCACGGGACAAATATCCATAAGATTTAGTATCGCAACACTTTTCTTTTGTAATGTCACAGTCTGAGTGGTTGCACAATTAAAAAAACGCATAAATATATAGTTTTTCTGTGTATCAAAAAATAATCTTTTGTGTTGAGTACAAATCTACCATTAATTTATTATTTATATGTCCCGCCCAATGTTTTCACTCCAGTAATTTGTCTAACTTTTTGTATATATAAATTCCTAATATGCTATCCAATCCCGAAATTCTCATATTGTAGTTAGACGTAAGAGTGCTTCATATTAACTTTGGGCCAAGTGTTTGTGCTTGGAAAAATAATTGAGTGCTTATGTAAAAGCTCGTGAAGTTGTATTTTGTTGAAACATTATTGAACTATCAGTTGAAATTGACTGATATCGCGGTTTCGATACAGTCGTTAACGATGATAAGATCGCTACGAAATTCGGTTGTTCATAACACTTTTGATTTGTCTGTTATTTTTGAATGAATTAATTATTAGTTGCTACTTTATCGTCGAAAAAACTGTGACGCACCATTTTCGTATGCGAAGTAAGATGAATAATGATAAAAAAAAACCGACATTCACAGAATATTTTTGAATGAGTCGACTGAACTGCGCCACATGAAGGTTCACATAATAGATCACTCAACAGACTATGTATGACCTAATAGTTAGGGATTTGACTTAAATACACTGGCATCGCAATTTGGAGTTGTCGAATTGTTTCCCCAACGCAAACGATCCCGCCTCCTTGCCCATAATAATTTCTGTATATGCGGAACAGGAAAGATCCCTGAAATTTTAAAAATAAGATAGCTGCTATATTCTTCATTGGCTGCATGGGGTGTTATGATTCATAACGATGAAAGGGAGGGGTTATGAGTTAAAGTTGGCGTTAGTAAATGCAAAGTCAAACTAATGGGATTGAAAACAAATTATCTGATCCTTGAATTAAGCAAAGGTGTTGGAAAACAGATGCGCTGTTTGATTTATGATTTTGAAAACCTTTTCTTCTATTCTAAAAATTCCACCATTTTAAATATTTGCACTACTTTTGCGATCACCAGAGAAAACTTTTGAATTTTATGGCAAAAGTTTTTTCAAGAACTTCTTTTATGTGGAATTCACTGCGGCGTGGTTGTGTTACCGGTCGGATTGGATTAGGTTTCATACTCACTGTCGCGTAATTCTTTTTAGTTTGAGTAGCGCATGGTACTTTATTTAATTCATTATCTCACAGTTGTTTTCCTGACTTGATTGACCTGAAGTTGATTTCAAATTAAACAAGTCTCACGTAAATCTGTACCTGATAACGCGTAATACACCGTTAGTTTTTTAGTTTGAATAGCCCATGACAGTATACTCAGTGGCAGCATGACGAAAATAAATATCTGAGTTTGAATCTGCTTTGAGCAAATCCGGAGAAATCCTAATAACAGTTATGGCAAAGGGAACGTTTCTATTTGTTTTATTGTGGCCATTGGATATAAGTACAAACTGAGCATACTCGTGTGTCTTTTATTATTTAGATTAGATATAATCAAGTCGAACAACTATATTTTTCCTCGAATAAAATTTTGATTTAAGTGCAACTGTCTATTTGTTACAGATACTTGATTTTAATAAAAAAGGCATTAGCTTACTGGTATTTATTAATCTTCGCGATATCAATTTTTATTTTCAATAGTCAATTTTATGAGCTTTCAAAATTACTTGGAAATATTTATTTCAAAACCGCCAATTTAATGGATCTTACGTTCAAAGCAAAAAACAAACTTTTTTAACCAAATATATTTTTTACATTTTTAATATTGATTTCAATACTAATATGCTTCTATATTGCAATGGCAATACTATACATCGATGTAACTCTAGATTCTTATTTTTCCGGATATTTGGTACTAAATTGCGTTTATGAATGCCAGAATATTCCAAATTTCAGTGTAATATATATTTCACCAATAATTTGTAAAGCGAAACTATTGTACCAAGTTATTGTTCGTGCATATTATTACAATACCAGCGGAACTTGATCGTCTAATTATGTAGGTATTTCCTGAAACTACAGACGCAAAGGAAGTTCATAAGCTGAAGTTTCAAAAAATATTTTATATCGCGGAAGCTTTTATGTCTGACCAATGAGTTTTTCCATTAACGCCGTTTTGTATTGTTCATATTTGTTTGGCTATTTTATAACAGTCTCACATATACAAATAAGAACAAAAGAATAATCCTCAAATATGTGGACGAAAAAATCGAATAATGATTAATATCGTTACCGCAATGTCAGCAAAATGTTAAAATAATTATACTATTTGATGGTGTGCGCGTGGATGATTAAAAATCTGAATTTGGGATGAATATGGAGTCCTATGTAGAATTCGGAGAAAATTTGTAAAAGTAATAGCCATTTGGCAGCTCTCCCATACTTAGGTACAGAAAATTCAAAATTGAATGGTCTATCAATTGTGTCGAAATGAGATATTTTTCACAACTCAACAACAAATTTAGCAAACCGACCCGCAGACCGATTCTGCGTCCAATTAATGCGGTAGTGCTTAAGTGCATGCGGTAGTGCTTTTTTCTGATTGGAGCCAAGTGAAAATATTAATCCTTTCGACTTAGCTACAAATTTGAAGATTTATATGTTATTTTTGATATCTGTATTAGTTCAATGTCTAGTTTGAAATTAAATTCCGTTAAAAATTTCTCGGCAAATAAATGAAATTTCGTTCGTTTCCCAATAAACCTAACTAACTTAATTTCACTTCCCTTTGAGAGCAATGGGAGAACAACATTATTATAAAAAGCTGATACTCACAGTCTCGGATCTATCTCGTTTTCTTCTTCATATTCTTTTGTTTCTTCTAATTTTCTTTGTTCATGGAATTCTGTGGCATCTTCCTCCAATCCAAGCATGCTTCCTGGGTTGTAGGCGGGATTTCCCGATATTGTCGTAACACAGATGAGCGCAAGGAACGCAGCAAGTAAATGTTCCATTCTGACAGTATATTTTTTGATTCAGTTCTATTGTAAAGTAGTCTTTCCAATGTCTTTTATGTAAATTTCAGAAATGAATATATATCTTTAGATGTTGTTTATGACCAATAGCTATTGCTTTGATGTATAAGAAGTATTTTTTAAACGCAGCTGGCGATGTAAAGATCAGTCTTCAATTCCCAAATTGATGCTTTGATGCTGTGTATTTGTCCTTTTTGGAAATCATTCGAGGTTTGGACGTCCGGGATATTCGATCACTTTTGCCGTTTATTATTTCCTGTATTGCCGCAAAATTACTGATATATCCCCGGTCTCACCGATGCAAGCAATAAGCGATCTACGCGGGTTTATAAGTAACTCTCTCGTCTGAAATGAAATGAACGTTGTTTAAAAAGGCTTCTCTATAACTTTTACAGTTAATAAAAATCAAATAATGTTCCCTCCCGTTTACGGGGCACGTGTTTTGTCTCAACGCGTGTTGTCGAAACTTCTCTTATAAGTTGAATAAACAATATGGCGCTCTGGTGAATCGCTAACTATCGATTATTTTCTTAATACTTGCTTAATGCTAATTTTGGATCACATGCAACATACGCGATCCTAATCTATTAAAATCGAGCATTGCTATTGCTCAAATCTTAAAATTTTATCAAGCATTATAGATGCATTTCACAGCTTCCAAAAAATTCAAATGAAGGCGTCTATTTGCTCTTTCTAAATGAAATAATGAAAGTAATAATGAAAATGTTATAAAATCCATGTAAACCACTTTATATCACATTGTTCTAATTCAATTCTACAATGAAAGCATTTGAATATTTAGACCCAACAGTCTTGAATCCAACACTAAAAATGTCTTCGTTTCTATTCAACAGATATAAACAAATGACAAATCAAACGAATCGACTGAGATAAAAAAAAAATTGCTCGTATTTCAAAAAGAAAAAAAGGCAAAACCTGTTATTAAATACCTGGAATAGTAGTTGAATAAATGGCGCTATGGTTTATGCAAAAAGCTTCAATTAAAGCAACAAGCTTTCAAAAACAATTGTGGCTGGCTTCCATTTTTGGAAAGTTCTATTCCAGAGAATAACGCCAACGTCATATCTGCCGAAGTATTTACGGATGAATTGACTCGCACTTTGGGTACATTTTACAGAAAGACAGTGACATACAGAATGGTTTTTCTAGTATTTAATGCATGACTAGCGATTCAAATAAAAACTATTTATAATATAAAACCCTTATATCGATATTAAAAAGTTACAAAACGATGTTTTAAAACAATTTAATTCAAACTGAAAATAAAAACTACTCGATCAGCTTGTGATAACATAAGTCATGAATGAACGGCTTTGAGGCCGCGGCGTTGGTATTTTTAATGACTCGGAGAAGGAAATCGGATGGACGGTTTCTCAAATGCCATAGTATTTAAAAAAAAATCGGTGATTTTGAACAAATCATCCAGAGAACAATTTATTACTAGCAGAAAGTGAGAGAGTGTGTGCAACGTAACCTACACTACAACTATCTGTTAAAATGAAAAAATATATGTAAAAACTGCGCGTATCATGCTGCGTTGTATCTGATAGGATTCATGTTTCTTTTAGTCAATTCTCACTTTTCCCTAATCGC
The DNA here is from genome assembly GCF_013122585.1 of Styela clava. Classification (NCBI taxonomy): domain Eukaryota; kingdom Metazoa; phylum Chordata; class Ascidiacea; order Stolidobranchia; family Styelidae; genus Styela; species Styela clava. The sequence continues at coordinate 20,190,872 of NW_024102835.1, read as the reverse complement.
AATATATCGTTTAAAATCAAAATTATAGTTACATTTATGAACAATTTTTGATCAAATTCCGATAAACAAACTTAACGATTGTGTAAGAGAAATGAATCTAATTTGTTTTTAATCGGCTGATGTTATGTCATGCTATAAAAGTCGTGCATTCGAGTTGAAAAAAACAAACAGGATTGGGGAATTCGTTTCAAGATTTTACCATTAGTCAGAAGTGCAAAATAGGTAGATAAAAATGATATTTTTCTCACTATTTCTTGGCCTTGCAGAAATTCCCACCATAAAGGGATTTTCTACAATTGAAACACACTAGACAGCGTGACTGGTTTATTTCGCAAATTTTTAGGAAAATTTATATAAAGTTCTTAAGATATTCTGTTTTCATAACGGTCATATGCCAAATATATATTTGTGTGACGTCTAATAAACACGTTATGACGTTAAATTAGGTCGTATAGGGCAAGGGAATCTACTAGTTGGCTGTTAAAACCACAAAGCCAGACATAACTAATGAATGTGATCATTGTCAGCGGAAATAAAGTGTTCCAAATATAATTATTTTTAGTTTAGATATTTAACTAAAACATGGGAAAGTCTGCAGGTGCTTGCACGATAAGTAGTAGCAGACTGCCAAAATCTTTTCTTTTCTAACAGACATCGAATCGTAAACTGCGTAAGAGTTCTTAAGTTCCCAAGACCTGGTTAGCTTGTGCTTATGCCCACCACACCACCAAGGGTGTGAGTGACCGAGTGGACTGAACTGAACTAGATTTATCCTGGCTCTTGAACATTTTAGTTGTTCTATCTGGCAACAACTAGATAGGATTGGCAAAGTTGGCTGAATTTAAAATTTCAAGCTTAACGGAACAGTGTCAAAGCATTTTTATGAGTCAATTAGCTTATTCTGAATCATATAGCAGAAAATCAAAAATATGTCAGTAATAATCGTAGCAATTCCTACATGTAATCGAGAGACTTTAATCTATCGTACTTGTAATATGAGCCGTTTCGTGGAAACATGCCAAATATTCGGAAATTGTTATTCTATCAGCCAATTTATCTTTTATCGTATCACGCTGTGGACATAAACACGTTACAAGCAAATTTTTGTAGCAAAACTTAAACGTATTCGGCATTGAGGAGCAAAGTCGCGTGTTTTTTATTCGCCCCTATTCTGTGATATAGCGTACTTGGCAACTATATCAGTATTATCCCGTTACTGCTCCACCACTAATTTCTAATTCGATTTCTTTGATTCTATTTAGGGTATTCAATGATCTTACATATCTTATACTAACCTAAGATAAGCAAAATTAAAGGAAGCAGATAGAAAATTTGGCGTTGGGACAATATCAGAACAATACATGTGTATGCTTGCCAATCACCATTTGCATGGCTGCTCCGTTGTACTTTTTTGGCATGTACTACAATTCCACTCAATATAATAAGTTAAGCTAGTATATGTCGTATCATATGAAACACAGCCAAATATCTGTTATTTAATTCTGTAAACTATACAATTACATGGAAAAGTTGATTTATTTGAGAAGACTAGAGTAGAACACGTACTGAACTACAATACTTCTAGGCCCTGATGTTTCTTTGAAATTGCGACATAGTTAACAATATCGTTAAACAAAGATTGATTTGTTTTTAAATCTTTTAATACCAAACTCATTTATGAATAACCTCATGTGCATGGCGCACAATTTGGATGCCTCGAATCGGATATTTAACGCTTTCGCTCGTCGTTAAAAATAGAGATCGTCGATCAATAAGATCTAGTCCAACATCTAGCTATACTAAATAAAACCTAAGCCAACAAAATCGGGAGCTTTACAAGCGTAGACTTGCACGATTTACCACACACAATAAACAATTCAAAATAGTTGAAGCTACTTTTTCCGCTCTCTGACACGTTATCGAAAACCGCTTCCAGGCCCTATGTAAATGAGTACGAACGCTATTTCTGAAACAAGGTTTCGCGGTATATCACAAAATTCGAAATATTTACCTATCTGTTTGATCGTTATTATTCATGTATACAGTCGATGTACTATTATATATCTTTTCTGGGCAAAGAAATAGAGTCACGATCATCTGATTCTCGAGTCGAATAAATCACCGAGTCTAGTCTGGGGGTTAGCTGATAAAGAGCTAGAGAGATTCCATTCAATTGACTCGAGTGACTTCGAATCTCTGATAGATGGTGACTCGTCTAACTCGAGCGTCCCAGAACTACCTCGATTATTAAGTATTGTGGCGGTTTATAAGTTAACCGGGATAATATCAGTGGCAGCGAGCAGTGATAACAATAGTAGATGAAGTCGAATAGTCCTCGATTCGTTTATTTCGATTTCTAATATTCTAAAGAGAACCGTAGTGTAATAAAAATGAACAACTAGGGAGGACCGAACAATAATTTCGTTCGCTGCAATTCTTGAAAATCAAATATTTTACAAAAAACAAAGGAGCTTATTCAAATGGCGTGGAATGGAAGTCTATAATGGTTGCGTAGCACCTATATTGTTGCACGTTATCAAACGTTCAACCTACCATAACCGTATTCATACTAGCGGATATTTTGCGTACGAAGTGAAATATAGTAAGTATATAACGCATTCTAGATACATTTCGTTTAAACAGGTTGGCGTAATATGTGCAAAATATATATCGCAAAACCATCTATCATGTGAAAGGTTTTAAGTTTGGCAATGGTGCGTTTTGTTGTTACTAAGAGTCGGTAGGCCATCTTGGCAAGATTGGAAAATCCTGCTTTTTCCAGCACAAATAGACTTTCGTGCACAAACGAATAGTTAATGATAAATATAAGGTAAAGAATAATACCGAAAGTTGTATAATCAAAAATTTCGAGACGGCTTTAAAACGTTTTTCCGGAACCCATTAAAAATCTGACAATCTGTCCAAAAATTATTCCCAATCCAATGTCGAAATTTTCCATCACAGAAATAAATATATAAAAAAAATTGCAAATAAATAAATGGTTGAAATATTTACCGGAAGTAGTCTTGCCAATACGTGAAGGGTGCGTTTCATTTTGCGTGAGAAGATATTAATAGTATTTAAAAATAATTTGGATATAACCGACTCATTCAAATTCATAGCCTGAATGTGGTTTAAAAATAAAATTTCAGGTACGCCCTATAGATTGTACGTATCACCTATTGTGCGTCAATTTCAGCGCACAACGTTCGTTCCGCAATACGTTATAATAATTGATCAGAACCTATGCCAATAAAACGCTATCCGTGAAATAACAAATGAATATATTGGTAAATCTCAACATAATTACCGTAAAACTGCTAGTGATGATAAGAAAGCTGTTGCTTTCCTTTGTTCAACCGAATTGTTGGGCGATTTGGCTTTTTGGACTGAGTCCTCGTAAGCTAGTAATCAGCAAATAAAACGTCGAATCATATAAATAAGTCATCAATTTCCTCTCTGCAGAAGACGCTATTAAAAAAATTTTCAAGGTCTACTACAGAACTTTCGATAAATTGGGGTCACGAAGTTTTTAATTCAATTACGGGTCTCCCTATTACAAATCTCATTTTGAAAGTTTATTCTGAACTTTCGAACTCTGTGATATGCGCGATAAGCTTGTGTTAGCCTGCCAGAGTTTGTTTGGATTATACATAGACTGTTAATTTGGCAAAATCGTGTCGAATAATTTATCTTTCAATCTTAAATATGTGGGTACATAAATAATACCTGGATACTGAAGATATATCTGGTAATTGCATTCCCCAAATGATCAAAACGTCAAATCTTCATTGGCCACTGGTTAAAAAATGACCATGATTAAATAAAGAGGCTCTTTTGCTGAACTTTTCAAGTACCTCAAGCAAATTGGATTCGGACATTTTCTCACCTTTTCTTCATCATATTTTTATATCGTATCAAATTTTTAGTGTAGTAAGCTACAAATTATGTCGATAAAAGCCTTCATTGTTCAAATATAACCATTAGCATTACTATTTGATACTACTCTTTGGTATTGAACTACTTGCAATTTAGTCCCCATAAACGCATACTCATTGCTTCACTTTTGAAGAAACTGAGTTACTTCTCCGACCACCAATTTACTCTACTTATAGCTGACTGACTATTTATTCACGTCGAAATGCGCAGAATAAAAAGCTTAGTAGTCTAACATAAGCAAACGGAATTGATGAACTAACTGTACAAGGTCCGTTAATTACACAAACCGTCAAAAAATTCCATTTCAAAAATTATATTTTCAATATATTACCAAAGTAATTAATCGCACAATCCTTATCAATACGTATACTGTCTTAACCATAAATTCAGAAACTTAAGAAGTCACAACTCTTTATATATAAATCGAGAAATGAGCTTTTGTACTTTCGGTTAGGACTTATTCTTACGAACATATACATTTGCATAAATATTCAAATTTTTGACCGAAGATAATAAGCATTTCATTTCTGCAAGTAAAAATAGATCGTTTTATTGAACGTATTGATATACACTGTTTTCTAATATCAATAATTACTTCTTTCTGTGACAAAGTTTCGTTTTTTTGTTTTGTTTAATTTAATATTCCAGTGATTGCCCTAAATTTAGATTTTTACATTTTTCGATGTTAAATGTTTGAGATTCAAATATTAATCTGTTAATTAAACTGTTCCCTCGATCATTAGTCACTCTTTTCTGTGACAACTAACAAGGTTTCATTTTTATCAAATGAAAGCTCAAAATTTGGAAACATTTTTAGTGATCAATTTTCAAAATTTAAATTTAATCAAAAATGTGTAAATAAATTTTAGATAGGAAATGTTTATAAGTAATTACGTGAGATGAGAACAAATGCAATCTAAGAAAATTGGCAAATGATAGCGATCACTTTATATCTAAATGCTTTATTATTCTCAAACATGACTAGCAGTCGCGTGCTCAATAATTAGAATTCTAAAATACAGAAAATTTCTTAAAATGGCATCTTTTATATGTTTCCATATGTTTATTACTCAAAAAGTGCAGTTCTTCGTTTTACCTAACGGGCAGCTTGGCCACCATACCATTATTGTCACAAACTCATAACTGTAAATCGATACGAAATCTCACATTACAATATCCTGGCTGCAATCAAAGTATTTTACTCGTTTCGAGGCGAATCTCACTGCACGATATAATGTTATCTGATATTTAACGAATTTGAACGATTTGTAAAATCGCTGCCAGAATGACTCGAAAGATAATATCGTGTGAAACAAAAACCATGAATTTAATCTCAAGTTACAAACTTATAATGTTTCTGATGCAGCCGTAATATAGTTTACAGTTAACTTTGTAGACTGGCGATAAAAGCAATAACCTACAAAGATTTTTAAGTACTAGCCTATATAATGAAATAACAGTTATTAAGGTCGTCCTTTCTCAACGGATGAAAAAGTTTATTAGAAATTACGGCACTCCAGAGGTGTGTGTGCCAATATGGAGGTAACTATTTTGTTCGCCTATTTTTAATCAAGTTGTGTAAAGATACTGAAACCTATGGGGTATATTCACTTGGCTAAAACAGACAGTCCCCAAACTCGTAATAGAACTAAAATGAGGAAAATCAGAATAAAATTATGGCCTAACCCTAACCCGGTACACACACTACGGGAGTACGGAAATTACTGGTCCATGGCAGTGTTTTTAACCTTCCTTTTTCGAAAATCATGAGCCGATTCTCGCATTCCCATTCGAGAATTGCTCAAGATTAATATTGTTCACGTATTTTAGTAGTAAAGCTTTTTTATTTTTATTTTTTTTTGCATATCTGACAATAAAATAACGCAATATTAAAAATCGAATTAGTCGTATTTGCGGAAATATCAATGCGTTCGTATTCGAGAGAGATTTTGAAATACGAAAAGCAAATGTTTATCTGACAGTGCCTAGATTGACCCTTCAGCAGGTGACTCGTCTCTTCAAAAAAGATCCATGCATCAACTGATAATAATTACACAAGTATTTACGGTGTCTTGGGAAAAACAGAAGGCTCAGTGAGTTTTTCGCTGTCGTTAATGGTCTTGTATTTTCAAGGCCTCCCTCTGAGAGTTCTGCACCCCTGGTTAGAAAATCCTGTACCAGGGTTAGCAGAAACGTTCAAACGATTTCGATCAGAACTTTAAAACGAGAAAGTCTAAATATTAGCTTCCCATGAAAAAAACATAAATGAATGATGTCTTGTTTCCAAATTTTGCGATCAATCTAATCGCCAATAAAACATAACTATAGTAAGATTTTCTCATTCCCAGTGATGTATGTAATCTCAACATCATTGTATGCAAATTATATCAATTTATAATTCGAACTTTTTACATTGCATAATCTCACCTAATCTTTTCTAATATTTCACTTAAAGATTTGCTATTAAAATTCAATCTTTAAAAAATTAGAATTATATTTTGCTATCTTTAATAACATAAAAAATTTATAATTCTCTAGTTCTGCGAAGAAATTTCCTTTCTCTCAAATTCTCTCTCTAATAACTTCTATAGAAAATAAACTTAAAACTAACGATCGCATTGTGCTTTAGGAGGCCAATCTGGCTAATCCGCTTTTCTTTATTAACTCCGCGTGATCAACGTGCTATTGTGCCGGTAAATGTAAGTTCATATAATCTGTATTATTCGGTTTAATCAAAGTTTAAGCAAATAATCTTGACTTACATATTTTAGTTTTTGCAAAAGTTATAAAAAAGGATTAGGTGTCATAAAGCATTCTTTTTAATTACCTATTTCTGGGAATTTGAAAATAGAATCGAAAAATTTTGTGAAGCTGATTGTTTAGGTATAGGCATTTTTGGCTTTATACGTCAAATATCAAGCGCGCGTATTTTACTGTTTATTTGCACAAAGCAAAGTCACGATGTCTAACTTATGGAGAAGAATTGTAAGATTAAATAATTGCAAGCGGGCACTTATTTTCTAAGAGCTGTATAGTAAAGATTCGCGGACCGGTGGTTCTCAAACTTTGGTGGTTCTCTGCGGCTCCGCTTCCAAAGACTCTCGATACTCCCGGCGTATGTGTACCAGCTTAGGGTTAGGCCATAGTTTCATTCCAATTTTCCTTATTTTAGTTATATTACGAAAACTTGGTCGGCAAACTTTATGTACTTGCGGGCCAAGTATATACATTTCCGGTAGTGCGCGGGCCGCAATATTCGCGTTCGAACAATCGCTACATTAATCTTCAAATTATGGCGCATTTGCACCTTTTATTGTTGCATTAAAAGCCTGTCACAAAGAGATGTGTCTTTTTTTTATATTCTTATTCAAGAAAGAACACATTGTTTTATTTACTCATTATTTGACACGTTGGTGGACATAACGATCGTTTTGCATTATAGCTGTTCTTGTTCTTACTTGTATTCTGCTTGGTATCGTCATGAAAAAATTGCTTTTGCATTGATTACTGGACCACTTGCTTTGAAATTGAGTAAAGTTAGTGAGTAAAGATTATATTTTTCGCTTAGGAGGCTATTACTTTTATTATTTCTTAATTCCGTATGAAATCTGATATTTCGTTCAAAATTTCGCTGTATTATTTTATCCATGGGAACACTGGCTGTGCGGTTCGACTCTGTAAATTCTTGCTACGCAAAACTTTTTTGAGGGTACCGGTAGCGGCAAAGGTAAGGACTGCTTTGCTCTGGTTAACGTATCTATATATTTGAGCATTTGCTCTCTTGTTAATGTGAAGGATGATGTTTTTATGGCAACTTGCCCGCGGTACGTTGTCCAAATGACGATCTGACGAGTGAGTACGAAGTGTTTTCTAAGTGCAACGCATTTTAGATAAAGCTGCTCACAGCAATATGTGCTTCCGAACGTGCCCATTGCATCTGGGATCAATTTTTGTTTCATGTATTAAATGTCGGGTCGTTCGAGGGCTGCAACAAATTAGCTCGCGGGCCGCATTTGGCCCGCGGGCCAAAGTTTGCCGACCCCCTGAAGTAGAAAAACAACCAGCAACATCCAGCACAAAAAACATACAACCAACCTCTACTTATAAAGTATAAGTGAACAATAATTTGTCTAATAGTCATCACTAATTTTAAATTAACGCCTCACTGCTAATTTTTAAACCAATCTCCCAACTTGAAAACCCTGTAATAAATTTTCGCCAATTTTTTGTAATTTTTGTTTATTGTCGAGCGAAACTGATCTAACATTGTGCACTCATTTCATATCAATGATCATAACCAGTTTGAGCTGTTGCGAAATATCACGAATGTTTTTAAGTAACATTACGTCACACCTTTTACATGTTGTAGGCAGATACTTCAACAAACAGCACCAACATATAAAACATAAACTTTATGGTTTCATATTAAACTTCATGAAAGGTCAGAGCATGGCATGTTGCTACTATCGCACATTGTTTGACGTTCTTTTCTCAGAATACATTTAGTAGACGCCCATGACATTTGAATCGGTGCCATATCTGATACGTGGAAACACTATATTTCCATCAACTCAATGTGGATGGATAGTAATAATGTCAGGCGATAATAAATATGTATAGATATTTGCCATAGTTTTTTTTTTCTGGTCAAGTATGTAAATCTCATTTTAATTATTTCGGCGGTTAATATTTTGATCCGTAAATACGAAATTATTTTGTTCCAACAAGTTGCCGATCTTTACCTTAATATTCAAAAAGGTAATGAATATTCAGTGGTCGGAAGCCCAGTAGGCATAGGGCCTAAAAACGGTTCGACTGTGAAATTATCAATATGAAAATAAATTTAAAAGTTCACGTTTTGCCAATGTTGATAATTTGCATAATCGACGATAGTTTGCCGCAATTAAAGTCAATAAACTTGGTAATAAGTTGGGATAAAACCGCATATAGGTATGGCAATTCTAAACTGTTATTGCCAAATTTGATTTACCTAAACGTTCGATAATTTACTAATCATCAAATAAAAATAGCGAGCGAAGATATAAAGTTTATTCGAAACATCATTAACCCCAACATTTCATTGTTTGACGAAATTCTCACTACTATTTGTTAGTCTTGAAAGATCACAAAAGTATCCCAAGATTCACTAGCAGACTCACGTCACAGTAATTTTCAAATAGCTTGAATGTAGCAAGCCTTTAGCCGAAATCTTAATAACAGAATCTACAATGTCGCAGACACAGAAATATGCAGCGGAAAAAAACATTCACTTAATATAGTGGCATTACACACTATATTTTTTCGTAATTCGTCACAAAGTAGGCTAGGTCTAAATTCTTGTAGTGTTCATTCTTACTGTCGTTGGAAAAAATAGTCGTTTTCGGCGACTAATCAACAGGTGTATTTTATATTCGTGTTTGGTGTCCTTATATTCAAGCATTGCTCTCTTGTTTCTATACAAATTAAACTGCTATTATTCCCTTTCAGACATGCATGTTACACGCCTTCAGATATTATCATCTGTGGTCGCAAGAGTGTTTAACTGACCGTATGTGTCAGTTTTTGTTCCATATAAATTATAATTATCAGACCTAATCGGTGTTAATAACCTGGATATGGTCATTAATAACTCCAATTACAAGGGAGAAAATAGTCAAGTTGAAGTATTTTAACGGAAACAAATGAAGTATTTAACTAAATAGAACAATCTTAGGAGAAAGATTTGAAAACGTTTCAAGTTATTTAAATAGGAGATTTTTAATAGGAGATTAAATAGTTCCAGGTACAACTTGTAAAAAATTTCACGCCTATTTTTTTATTTATTTAGTATTTATACAAATTAGTTTGATGTCAACATTATACACACTCAGTTCGATATTCTGTATAAATAAGCTTACATCCACTTACGAAAAATATTTAAATACGATTGTTATTAAACTTGACTTTTTGACCATATCGTGTATTTTTCTTGGCACAATCCAAATTTATTTTGCCTGACGGATTAAATGGTTAAAATGTGTCAATGCTAATAATACAAAAATACGATAAGTCGATTATGATATTGACATGAACGGATTCAAGCCCGGTGTTCATTGTACGATGTAATTCGCTCTGAGGTGAATTTTCGGCGTTCCAGAAGTGTGTGTACCAATATGGAGGAAAATAATTTTGTTCGCCTACTTTACATCAAGTTATGTGAAGAGACTGGAACCTATGAGAAAGAGGTATATTCACTTGACTAACACAGACAGTCCCCGAACTCGTAATACAACCAAAATAAGGAAAATTGGAATAAAATTGTGGCCTAACCCTAACCTGGTACACACATTACGGGACCGAATTTTCTTCACCTTAACTGTGCATGGTCTTACTTCGACTAAAGCTTCATAAAAAAAAAATCAGAAATGCCAAATATATATTGGATCGGGATAAGCATAACAAATAACTAAAAACTTACTTATTTCTAATAATACAGGCTAAGACAGAAACGTTTTTAGTTCAGTATTTCGGTTTTTTCACTGCCCATTCAATTTTTTAGGATATTCATAAATTCAAGACTTTGTATTTTCTGTTTAAAGTGCCGTCCATGCTGGTGAATTCTATTCTAACTTTTTCATTAATTTAATTTTTACATGAAGAACATGAACCTTAACACTATTTCTTCAAAACCAATACTACGGTATATACGTCCACACGCAAACTGGTCAAGACTGAAGACTGTTTTCTGAAAATACTCCCACAAACTCCGATTTGGTCATGTCATGATCTCCTCATATTGTGTGTACTTCTTCTAGAGGTTCATTTTATATAACATCTGTCTGAGTAAATATGCAATGCACTATAGCTGGTGATAAGCAAACGATATAGATTAGTGGCTAAAGTATAAAATCGGCTTAACAAAACCGCTTTCTTCTTAGCGGTCATGTTCATTTTTTATGAATAAGCTTGTTACCAACCACTTGATAAAACATTTCCTAATTATGCCTTTTCTTTGCGAGTACTCGATAAAATTCAGCTCAGAGGTTTTCTATTCTATTACAGTGCTCGCGCCTTATGCAAAGAAATTCGACATGATTTGCTCTATATTATGGCGATAACTTGTTTCTAAGTTACCACAATTTATCGCGTTAGCTCATGAAAATGTCTCGTTATGTTATTGGATGCCGATGGGCATAATGATAAAGATATTTGTCACTTTGATTCCAATCGGCAATGCCATTGCAACGATGCTGGGATTGTAGGAAAAAAAAATTTACAAAAATATAAGATGCCGTCTTTACGTTAAAGTACTGATTGTCCGATTCATACAGCGTCGAAGCCATGTCGGTGGCGCTAGTTAGGTGTTTTCAATTGGACAGGCAATGTTGAAACAGAAAGATTTCCGTCTTCTCAAATACAGCATCTCCTCAGTGGCTGCTTTTATAGAAATCGTTCAAAATATTTGTTTGTCTCGGTAAAAAGCAAACAGTTTTGGCTATAATTTACTGAAAAACAAATTACATAAATATCACGGAATATGTAATTTTTGAATGAGAACCAAAATATCGAGATCGGTTTTCAAAGCTTCTTTATTGTCGTTTCAAATGTGACTAAGTGCTGCCAGTTACAAACGCCCTCAAAATCGAACCCAGCTGAACGCGTCTCTTTCGATTTAGATATCAGGTAGTCGAAGTATGACGTCAATTGAAGTTTACCGTTGGTGATATTTCGTTCAAATGACAAACGACAAGTAATCTAAGATCAAAGCGAAGTGACCGGCAACAAAGTATTGAATTTTGCTTTCAAAATTTCATCGGAATTTAAATTGACTGAAAAATGATAATGCTGCTGTACGTCATCAGAAATAATAAATATCGGCAATTCTGCCGCAGCGGCAATAAAACGAATTGCATACTGTCACGCCGCAGAAATATATACTATTAGGTTAGCTGGCCATGTATCAACGGACGACAAATAAAGCGTCATTGAAACTTGAAAGATTTTTTAAAGATTCATTAAAGCGAAAAGTTACGTTTTATTACTCTGTTTTGAAATAATCGCCAGTTTGTCATGTCAACCGAGGAGTAATTTTAGAATTTTTATGCCTTCATGTTTAGAATTCTTTCTGAATATTTTGTAAAAAATACTTTCTTGAAGCAACATTTCACGCAGAAGAATGGAAGGCCCATCTCAGATTGAAGTTACGGGCTAGATTTACCGAAATTATAATAAATTTTAAAAACTTCATGAAAGCTTGCGTTTTACGTTTTATTACGCAATTTTCAGATCGAACCGCTGATATTAGTATATCAGAACATACGTCATGTTTTGACGGAATTGTAGACAAAATAATTATTATTTACTTTTGTTATCTTACCCCAAAATTTTTGAAGTAAAATAATCAAATAAACGGGATAATCTTGCAAAGAGGCGTCGACGGTTAAAATTCCTCACAATTACGCTTCACGAGAGATAGACTCTCATTTTGCATAAACAAGGTAAATTGTTTATATACAAACAGAAAGTTTGCCTGGTTATTTGTCGTATCGAAATTTTAAATTACATGAAAAGAAGCCGAACAAAGCGAGAGTAATTACTTCAATTGCGTAAAAATCTTACTGCGAATCCGCATAAACTTTCGTTCTATTAATTCCCAAACGCGGAATGGAAATGAACCTCAGGGGTACGCAAAACAAAAATAATTTGGGCACCAATTAACATACAAAAAGTACCAACGAAACAGCAAAATGAAAGTACTGGCCATTGTTTTCCTGAAAGCTAGCGTTTTACGTTTTATCATTCAATCAGGAATAAGCGCTAAAAAATTCTAAAAATATCTTTAATTTGATCAAGCTGTGGTACCTGCGTCATATTTTGACTCACTTGTAGACAAAATAATTATTATTAACATTTGTTATTATACCCCGCAATATTTTTTTCGTGGCGACATATTCAATGGACCTGGATAATCTTGCAAATAGGCGTCGACGGTTAAAATTCCTCACAATTACGCTTGGCTTCTTAATTATGAAGATTTAATCGAGGCAAGGCTAAGCGCATTCAGAAATACAGAAAACTAGGCTTAGAGCAAATTAACATTCATTACGCTTAATATAAAATTCTTTATATGCAAATGAGTGAATGAAACGGTGATGACCTGCACCCAGTGCACATATTTGTCTATTTATACAAATTTGAAAGTTTATTGTGCATACGTCAAGCCACAAAAATTTTATTGACGTATATTGTGAGTTATCTGTAAATCAGTGACAGTAGCAATTTTCAACGGGTATTTCATTGAATATTTATGAATTGGATGTCTGATCATTTTGACTGAGAGGTCATTTCAGTTTCGTGCACTTTCAGCATGCTAAGCTTATTTCGAGTTTTTTTTATACCTTTAGCTGACTAATAATAACGGTATGACGAAATTAAAATACCCGATTTCTTGATTAACTTTCAGTTAGATAATGGAACGTTCCTTGGGTATAACCAGAGCTAGGCATTTTTAATCGGTTCAGACAGGAATTTCGAATCGCCGCAAACTTGTTTTTTTGTCTGTAATTTTTCATTCATATCAAATTTTTGAAAATGCAATTCCTATTTATGTGTCTGAAGGAGCCTTTACAATAAAACAGTCAATACAACTACATAACTTCCAAGTAATCGAGATTTAATTTCAAAAAAATATTTGATTTGAATCTGGAATAATCAGATATTTGAAAATGCCCAGACATATAGGTATAACTATAGTACTACACGGACTGGTGTCTTCCCGATTCGGCATTTCGTACCGAATTTATCACACCCTGCAGGGTGAGGTGGTGCAATTTAAAGCCGTGAATTTGTAACCACTTGGCGAACAGGTCAATGCGTCAACTATTACATTACTCGTACAGAATTTCCAAAAGATGTGACAGTCATTTAAAATTCCAGCTGTATGTGTACATGATGAAGATACTATTGTCACGCAATGCCTTCAAAACAAATACAACAAAATGAGCGATCACAAACAAGTGGTCGGAAATTACTGTGTTTAACTCACAAGTCGCGAGAGGCATTTAAGTAAAATTTAAAAATAATGATTTATAAGTTTCCGATGTACATATAAATTTCTCATGTAATTAAATAATATTTTGTACTTTTCAAATTTTAGAAAAACGAGAGATATGTCGTTACTTAATCGAGTTAGTAGATCGGTATTAAACTAGTCTCGCACGCAATGAAGTATAATTTAGAAATTGTTGGCTTTAAATTTAGGAGATGTAAGTTTTCAGTGATATCAATATTAAACTAACTAATATAAATTATAATCAAACCCGGCTCATCAAAATTTTTCAAGTTAAACGTTGAAATATGACCAGTGAAATACCAGCCCACGATATTTCACTTAAATCTATAAACATTCAAACGCGTAAGATAATAAATACAAATTCGGATCACACTCGGAACAAGACCGGTCGCGAAGCAGTTATGATGTATAAAATCAAACAAGTGTTATGGTTATTTGACGGTTTTGGTAAACAGGCTCAATATTTTTTTATTTTACGGGTTCATTATTCTGCCATCAAAATATCTCAATAATATTACATTTTAACAAATTGGAAAACAACACAATAAAATTGACTAAAAATAAAATTGTCGTTGGAATTCTCAAGAATCGCGGAAAACATGTAACCTTCGCGGCAGCTTATCATTGTTATAGAGGTTAAGTGGTGGCTTAAATTATTCGCGTGTCGCCACGTTAATTGCTTTAATTTATAGCTTTTATAAAGGTCTTTGAATGCTTCTGGCACACGTTCAACATTTATAGTTTAGCATAAGAGGAGTACTTGAAGTGCCTTACAATAAAAGACGCTTCGCGGTGATAATCACTCATGAGAATTTTCAGGAAAATGTTTTCGGCGAGTGATATCTTTTGCTCAAGAGAAAATAAAAGGCGCGCTCGTGGCAGTACAAAGACTTCTAGATGAATTAAAAATAATGTGTTCAATATATTCAAGTGAAAGTTGTTATTTCTTAAATTGAGCGTTATAATATGTCAGAGCTTATCACGAAGCTGAAGACGTTTTTTCCGTGATATGTAATCATACATACGCTGTTAAACATTAAAGAGAATTCGCTTCAAAGTGAAAATTCACATTGTCTTAGAAAATTCCACTTTACTCATTGTTGTGGGTTGGGTAGGTAGAGGTGGAACCCTTAAATCACGCCTGTTTCGAGCGACTGTCAGTCTTACGTCAAAGTTATCAGAATACGAACAAAATATTTCAAGTTAATTATGACTTTTATCCCTTTTTAAGTCTTTTATACTTTCTTGTTTTGTTGAGAATAGCATAAAAACATTATTTAAGCATGACATCTTCGCTATCAGGCAAACCTATCATCAAAAACCACAAAACATGGAATCGTCTCTATAACAGAAGATTGACTCACAAACAATTGTTAAAGAACAAAGCACTATGCTATTATTGGTCACCACAGTCGGGGATTGATTGTGACTCAATAATTGGCTATCCTTAAAATATAATTTGGACGGAGATGTATCATGAAGTTCATATTGAAGTTTGACCTTAGTACACTTTTTTTCGCACAGCAATCTTCGTTTTTGAACACGGAGTGTACATATGAATCGTTTTGATCGCTCCAGAAGTATGTGTACCAATAATAATTAATTAATTTTGTTCGCCTATCTTACATCAAGTTGTGTAAAGGGACTGAAACCTATGGACATGGGGTCTATTCACTTGGCTAACACAGACAGTCCCCGAACTCGTAATAGAACTAAAATAAGGAAAATCGAAATAAAATTAGGGCCTAACCCTAACCTGGTACGCATACTTCGGGAGTATCTCGTTTTGTTATTAATTATCATGTTGTTGTTCGTGTTTTTTCAATTCAATCGACTTTCAATTATTCCTCTTCTGTAGTTTATGTACCCAATTTCTCGACGTTTCTTTGTATGAATGGTTTGTAAAAATATTTACGTGATGTATAATTACACCATGTCATCGTCACAGCACGTCTGAATACAAACATACACAAACACGAATGTGCTTGACCCCGTATCTGGCTCAATTCATTAAATTTATTTCTGGTTGACAACAAGCAATCGGCATTTTACAAACCAATTATTTGATCAAAGATAAACAAAAAAATACTCTGAAGTCAGCACGTTTCTCATGTCAGCGCTCACAAAGGTACAAATCGAGCGTTTGTAAATGATTGCTATTGCGTTAAATATAAGTTTGTTAATCACTAAGTTAGCAGAGGAAAAATTCTTGAATAAAGTACAAGTGGCAATTATTCTCAAAAATTACTTTATTTTTGTAAAAAGAAGAAATCACTATAATTACGATAAAAACCACGAGTAAAAATGACAAGTTTGATTTCACATTAGATTGACAATGGTGTGAACTTTGTGACGTTACAATACATAACAATTGCCAATGAGTCACATCCCGGAAGTCAGAGCAGACTGGGATAAAATTGGAAAATTTTGTTGAGGAATTGTCGAATTCCATACTTTATTCCCACGGATTGCTGCTATTCACTGAAAGAACATTCCCATCATTAGAATGCATCTGTACACACCTGTGACGTCATAAATTACCATAGAATTGTATTGCTAATTGTTGCGAATCGCTTTTTTCCCGTCTATTGTTCAATCAATTTCAGAATTATTACTATTCAGAATTTAAAGTAGCCGCTTGAAGGCTATCGCTCCGCGGTTTCCCAATATTTCACCCTACATTTTGCGGGTTTAAATATGTCACGGTAACACTTGCATATGACATTCGATATATTTATTTGACATATAGTAGTTGAATATTACTCGACTCGATTTATTTTGTTCAGAGTCATTATTTAGTTGTTTATTTTAAATGAATATAACTTAAATTGAAATGAAAATATGTAGAAGAAAATCATATATCTAACTAATTATAACACGAGTCCTAACAGATACTTGGAAAAAAACAGAAAAAATAACGTGGCTTGGTAATATAAAAATCCATTCACCATCTTCGTTTCCCATCTAATAGCCAGACCTAAATGCAAAAAAAGGTTAGATTGCGACAGCACAACTCTTCTTTTAAAAATAAACAATAATCGAATATTAAGATAGCTACTCTGCAGTGTTGTCACTGTACCGAGCTGTGGAGTGGGTGTGATTGCCTTGTGGTTAAAAGGAAAATGGTAGACTTAACTATATTGGTATCACAGCTGGAAATCTTGGGTTCAAATCCCAAGCCCCCATCTTAGCCAGAGTACGGTAAATTGAGTTGTCAATGCCAAACTGGAAAGATACCTGTCCTTCCCAACTGTGGTATACATCCTAACTATTATTGGCTGTTTGCGCAGACTCGAAGTTGTTAGTCTTGCTGCAAAATTATCGGTGGATGCTAAAGTCCTGGTCGACCTCGAAAATCGACAACATTTGAGCCCATACGAACTATAAAAATCGTTACAAAAACAGCTAGAGGCTGAATTGTCTGGGAAATAGGAAAAAGTACACGTTATTTTTTTCTTCGCAATTTTCATCTTACAGTTAGCAAAATGAATAAGTTCGTCAGAGTTGAATCCAGATAAAGCCAAAAGCTAGATTTGCAAAGAGAATTGAGGTGAATATGGACTGACAGTCGGAGAAGGTATTTCATTTTCATATACGCTTCCGGCCGGAAGGTTTTCGACTCTATTGACACCGATATGTCCCTGGATGAGTCTATCCAGAACTGTTTGCTCCTTTTCCTGCATCTGACTTGTACAGCTGTTCTGAACTTGCAGGGATTCTTCAATATCACCATTTCGTTGAGTCAACGTTTCATTCGCGTTATTTTGCTGATTCATATCATCAGTGTCATCGTATTGTTGATTCGCAGTCTCGGTATTTATTACGTAACAGCTCTCATCTACTTGAAATCTGTCGTCTTCGTCTCGGTCTTTGAATGAAAGTTCGGCATACTGCAGTGCTGACTGTTCGATATTCCTGTGCTGTTCAATAAAATAAAGTATATCCTTGAGAACAATATGACGATTTCTTGTACCAGTGTCTCCCAACCTATGGGTCGCGACCTGAAAATGGTCTGCTTGGGCCGCCCGTTTTGCGACAAAAACATTATCTATTTAATTCCATTTCATATTGGGTATTGTAGTGTTGCTAAATCGCAATGTTATGGAAAAGCAATTTCAACAAAACTCAAGTTTTACGGAAGAAATTGCCAAATCGCAATTACCAGTATATGTAGGTTTGTGTAAGTACGTCATATTGATACTTACTTCTGGTTTTGTTGACATTTGTGGATAGTATGGCGAACTTCGATTACCGGCAGTGTTCGGAGATGATGTAAATGACGTCATATGTCTTGCTTGCGCTGGCGAGGACGTCGGATCACGTGACCTGAATGATTCCTGGGAGATTCTGTCTTCAGTTGAAACTCGAGATGAATAGTGAGTCCGCTGTAGAGATAGAGTTGAAGCATTCTCTTGTACTGAATACAGGAATTAAAGTAAAATCGACAAATTGGACAAGAAGAGTCTCAATGGCTAAAATCAGTACCAGACTTGCCAATATAAGTTAAGAATTTAGTAATGCCAATGGTCTGGTGGGGTTAATATCAACTATATATAACTTGAGATATGTAATTGCTGAAATCAGGACATGTCTACCGCTCACCATACGTTGGACACATAAGCAAAGTCACATAACAAGGCTGGTGAAGCCTATGTCATTAACTCGAATTCAGTCACCAATTATTCAAGACTCGTGTCATCTAAATAAAATGGAATTGTACTCATTTAACTGCCAGTGAACCTAAAATCACTGACTAACGCAACTTTGTACCCCGCTCGAAATATGGATACTCAGGGACTTGACTCGGAGCCAAACACTGCGCAATGTATCAACAATAAGGAAAAAGATTACTCACAAAAAGTGGGGGAATAATAGAGGCAGTTGCCTCGGGCAAGTTGTTGCAGAAGCAGCAGTTTCAAGCTGTGGGATGATTCAATTACTGATACAAATGACTCTTACTTGACTTTTAGATTTATTTGTTCCCGAGTACAACACATCTATAGTTTGTTAAGCCACCGGATTATTTTTGAAGTTAGGTATAAGGGACGGGCATTATCAGAAACTTTCTCAGGGCAGCAGGAAAAGGAAGAAAAGATTCAACAAAACGAAGGTTGACTTACCTTTGTTTCTCGATTGCGTTGTCCTGGATAAATTTAAACTGCTATGCGTTGAACTATGTGGAGCTTGTAGAAGGTCTGTGATTCCAAAAAAATGTGTTTTTCACAATATATGGCGGATTGAAACAGCCAAAAGTGATGGATGCCTTTGCCCTAATGTTCAATCAAAATCGTCATTTCAATTAGAATGCTGGAATAGGTTGCCCAATTCTTACGATTTTTAAAAATGCAAAGAGAATTCATCGATACCATTTATTTTTTGGTCCTCACAGATGTATTAAATGAAGTGAAGATACGTAAACAACTACTGATTAAAAACAACAAACCTGGTTAAGATATATTGAGAACTGACCACATAACAAAATTGGAATTGTAAAGGAACTTTATGGACATCCTGTATTTATCTTGCATAGAAAGCGTATACAATTTTTGAAATTTTCAAGTGTCAGTATTCAAAAGTTTTTCCGCCATCACGGCCTCTAAACCGATTAGGTCTTCATAGGATATACAAGAGAGCTGTGCTCAAATATATGGACACGTCACAAGGTGTCGTTATTATTTATTCTGACACATTAAAAACGAATCTCTTGAAGTCCACAGAAATTTTTGAAATAAGTAAAAGTAATAGCCTTTTGGCAAAAAAATCAATCTTTAACCACTGAAAATTTCAAAGCAATTAGTCCAGTATTCAAAGAGAAAAGCGATTTCATCATGACGAAAGTGAAGAATACTACTAACATGAACAACATAATGAAACGATCGTTATGTACTCTGACGTGTTCAAAAATCATTTTTGAGGTTGATACCAAACAAAGATCAAATTTCACAAACATCTGTCACTCGATGAGCTTTGAGCAATTTATCTTGATTCGTGTACTTACCGATTGTTGAAATCGGAGGCGACATTGGATAATCACTTATAATAGCATACGTTTCTTCCTCATCTAGTTCTTGTGGTATAATGTGCGAGTTAATTGTCTCTTGGAGGGGTGTGGCGGGGGTTGGCCTGAAGGTATCTGAGATGTGACCGTACTCTGGATTCATGAAATCAAAACTAACTTGCGTTCCAAAGCCTGGTGAGAAGAATAGAAATCGGAAAATGTTAAATTTGGCAAATTCCGATTTTGTCATACATTCCCGATATACGGATATATGAAGACTGGCAATACCTATACTGATAGCCTAAATCGGCAGATCCCTTGTAAAGAGTTGGAATGGATCCATAATGATCCCCAAAGGGATCTCCATCGCATACCAAAGTAGAGCTAATTGTGGTACCTTTCTGCTGTGTGTTCATTATATTGAGGACATTGTCATAGAATTCAGTTCATATCCCTCACTAAAATCGCTGATATCACAAAACCGCTGAGTACGCACTCCGCATACTAAAGTAGCAACGATAATCTTTATGTAAAGTTTCTCAAGACAAAGTCGCACTTTCACAACCAAATAACAAACATATTATCGACAAAAAATGACTAATAAAACTCTAAGAGATGTGGAAGCAACGAGGCGGAAGTGCTACATAAACTAGGAATTTATATTTCCAGTTAGTATTGCCTGGGAAACAGATCAATAAAAGAGCAAACCGAGATTTCGACATAGAAACTCGTTAACAAGTAATATTGAACAATATTGAACTGATATATATTTATATGTATAGATATGAATATGCAAAAGAAACACTTTAAAAATAATTTGAATGTTGCTGTTTATTATAAGGGTAATTTTCTCAAACGAAGTAACGAACATTTGATTTTCTGATATAAAACACATATACACTTGCCATCGCTTTGTGGGCGAACTTTTTCCTTTTTCTTTTTGCAGCATAACACAATGACAACGACTAACGCAATCAATAAAATCACACAAGCCGTCCCAACTGTAAAATAAAAGAATTTTCAAACTCAGTGTCGTAAACGACCCACGATTAACTTTATGCTATGAATACGTACTATCAAGCAGAATAGCTCGAACTTTTTGTGGCGAGATTTGAAAAGCAAACGTGATTTTGGATCTTCGCAATACGTACCAATTGCAACAAGCATATTCATATTGACAGGTGAACTTTCCGGTTTTGTTTCAATGGTTGTTGGTTCCAGACTCCAATCACCACTTGCTGTAGTATGATTGACATTTGTCAACGATCGCGTGACTCCTTTCGGCAGTATTGCTCTTCCTGGACAATAATATAACATAAGATAGCAATGCTCATATGTATATGAGAACGGAGGAGGAATCAATAATACAGTCCCAATGGTCGCACAATTTCAGACAAAATTTGGCCGAATTGTCAAATTCGTTGCACTTTGAGTATCATTAGCTATTATGGCCAAGGCTTGTCTAATCTCTAAATCACTTAGGTTTATCCGATTTCAATAAGATTTGAAACGATTCAAATTTTAGATAATAAGTGCTATTTAACCCCCGTTTTTAAGCATGATAAATATCCTCCTGCCATACAAGATCGGTATAATCAATCTTTGGTTCTCCCGTAGTATCTGAACCAAGAGAGTGGACAGGAACGTAGTATGTGTACCAAGTTAGAGGTAGGCCATAATTTTATTCCAATTTTCCTTATTTCAGTTATATTACAAGTTCGTGGACTAGCCAAATGACTCTCGTAGTATTTTTTCCTGAAATTGTTGCCTAACCCTATCCTGGTACTCATACTACGTTCAGGTGTCCGCCATCTTGGTTCACATACTACGGGAGTACCCAATCTTTATAGATAAACTTGCATGGCGGGCCGGGTTGTGGTCGCCGCACTATTACGTAGGTCGTAGACCATTCAGTTATATCTTGTCAATGAACGGAAGCGCAGGAGGTTGTTGCGTAACAAAGGCATGAAGGTCAATATAACAATAAAAAGCTTTAGCACTCGTAAAAGATTTTTTAAATTAAGATTCTCATTCTTCGTGAGAAATATACGGAAAATAAGAGTTGAAAGCACTCGTTGACGCTAATTTCAGTACTTGAGAAAACATGGTGCTAACTATCGATATTCAATATATCGCCTTCTTTAATATACCGTCTATTTCAATATGTTCGGTTGTTTTTTTTCCAACTTCACACACAACATAAGCTTTCCAAGTTGGTAGCCTCGATCTCCATTTCCAATCTACGCTTTGGTCAAGCACAACGTGGGTTCTTCCGTTTGCGAATACTTTCTGTGTTGAATACCAGTTCTCTTCATACGCCGTCACCTAGAAAACATAAATAAGATTACTCTCTGGGCATAGTGAAGCGTGCACAAGTGGTGGGGCAATAACACATAGTATTCTATAAGCCATCTGCGCGATGGCGCAGCCGTTGCCTAAGTTTTTGTTCGCGCGACACAAATTATTAAGAAAATACCTGACGGCGCACTTACACAAAAAAATTTCTGCATTCATATAAAACTCAATTTTGTTGTCGTTAACGTGCACTTCGTGCTTGTAATAGTTTGCAAACATGTGGGGCTAGAAAATAGCGGAAAATGTCAACTCTTTTCCCTTACACTTGCCTTATAGTACACGCAGTGGACATAACGATCGTTTCAATATTATGTACTTGTTGTTCTTGTTCTTTGACATGTTTTTAAAAAGTCGCTTTTCTCATTGATTACTGGACCAATTGCTTTGAAATTTTCAGTAGTTGAAGATTGATTTTTTTTGCCAGAAGGCTATTAGTTTTACTTCATTCAAAAATTTCTGTGGACTCCAAGAGATACATTTTTTATGTGTCAGAATAAAAAATAGCGATATCTTGTGGCGTGTCCATATATTTAAGCATAGTTCTCTTGTTTTCCTTTGAAATACTAACACAATACTTTGGCAATCGCTGGTGGTATGCTAAATCGAGTAGGGCCTTACGGATCATGCAAGTTTGAGAACCACACGCATCGAACAATTTACAACAAACCTTCTCTCCGTGTGAGTGTTGCCACATTTTATTTTCTTCACTCCATTTAATGTCCAACCAGACACGAACGTTGTCTAACTCAGACCGTTTCATGTTAAAGTAATTTCCTGTCGATACGGCTAATTCTAAGCTCTCTAGCGACGCCAAGTGTCCATGGTGTGTCATCTCACAAAAGTTTGTGGCAGATGTAAACGTCATGACGTCATCAGAAACTGCATAACACTTGTTGTTTTGTCGGAACGTGCTGTTGACGCAGTCACCCAAATCAACATCAACTGAATAAAAATGGAGGACTGGTCAGTTTGACGGAATGACAAGTGGTGGCGCAATATGAGAAAACTCGTCAAAATAGGTGAAATATCGGGTACCCTATGAGTCGGGAAAATTTTAAAAAGTGATTTTAAAAAAAGAAAGTAATACCCCCCTTAAAACATTTACTGAGAGTTTTACATTGATTGGTCCATAAGT
This sequence comes from Styela clava, assembly GCF_013122585.1. Lineage (NCBI taxonomy): Eukaryota > Metazoa > Chordata > Ascidiacea > Stolidobranchia > Styelidae > Styela > Styela clava. The sequence goes on along the minus strand of NW_024102835.1, from coordinate 20,167,394 downwards.
AGCGAGGAAATGCTCTTTTCATCAACAACAAAAACGGCAATTTCGCAGAACGATCCATACACCTTTGTTCAAGGGCGAAAAGAAATCAAAGAAATATCTGAATATTTGGAACCGAATGTTCTAACGAGCGCTTTGAAGAGGCCTACTTTTACCACAGTGATTAGCATGTTGAATACAAATACATTTGTATCCCTTGTTGAAGATTTTTTCCGAATTCAGAATAAAGAACATATAGCCTATGACCTATGTGGATATACCGTGTTTCCCCGGAAATAGGCCTGAGCCTTATTTTAATTTTTTTTTTTTTTGAAAAATAACACTAGGGCTTAACTTGGGGAATATATTTAATTTTCATGTATTAAAAACAAAATGACAAAGTAGAGAATTACGAGATTTTCAAATATATAAATTTGATACAAATTTCGCGCTACTGACTAGGTCTTATTCTGAGGGAAGGGCTTATATTAAAATCATTTTTAAGATTCAGGCTAGGTCTTATTGTCGGGGAAACACGGTATAGGCTTTCGGCCGTAGTTGCAAGTTAACTCACGTTTTGGGGCTTGGCAGATATATTCATGATTAGCTGTGCACAACACTCCTTCCCACTTTGAATATTCCGGTGTAGACTGGTCAGTCAATGCTCCACAATATCCTGAACCAGACGACCCCGGATCGTCAGAATAGATTTCGCCTAGAACGGAAGGACCTGAAAAGCAAATGTAATTATGAGATAAGACAACTTTTTGACAAGGAGTATAGAATTTTGATCCTTTGCTAAATTGTAGTTGCTGTTCCTGCTGGGGCACACATTGTTGTTGGGGTTTTGAAAATCGATTTTTCTTCAACTGCTGATGAATCAATCAATTTAAAGTTTGCATCACTTTAAGCTAGATAAAGTGTCGAGGGGACTATGACTTTTATTGTTTTCAAAATTCACCTGGGTCCTATATTATATATAAGTATAACCATTTGGCATTGTAAGGCTAAGTGGGTACAATACAAACGCTCATTATAGTTAGAGCACTGGCCTAAACTGTATTGGCACTGCAGGTTACACATGTAACCCTGGGCTAGGGCTACTCAACAATTTTTACCGAAGATCCGCATACAAAACTTCAAAAATATTTGGGTCCGGTTTTTCCAGAAATTATATTTCGACATCCTCAAACACGCACTTCCTCGACCGACGACTAATGATTATTAGCTAATCAAGATCGTCTATTATGGCGTTATAGTTCGTTTCATATATATTTTAATCTATAAAAAAGATTTTATAAAAGAAAACTTCAAAAGTGGGGCTAATGATCCAAAATAAAAAATTAGGCGCGATCCGAATCGAATACCCGAAAGGTCCGGATTCGGACCCGCGGTCCGCCAGTTGAGTATCCCTGCCCTAGCCTATCATCTCACCCAAAGCGTAATGGTTATGGTTGAGCACTGACAATCCAGTTCTTTCAAAAATACTAGCTTATATCAGTGGCAGCTTGTACAGGAGGAAGAAATGTAAATAATTTTGACACTCACTAACAGTCGATCCGTCTGACCAAATCCAATTTCCATTTGGTTTTGAAACCATATCGATCCAGATTCGTTTTGTATTGATTTTGATTTTCCTCGCTAATGAACGAAGAGATGCGACGTCGTGAAATCTAGCCAGGTATCCTTTGAAACTTTTCCTGCACTCTTGACGAGCCGTAAGGGGGTTTGTCTTTGAATTCACAATGACGAAGCAGTATTCGCTATCGGGGACCTAGAAATTATAAAAGAAGAATTTAAAAATAACGTCAAGTGTTACTGTTAATGCTAGTTGATTGGAAACGGTCGTTTAATCGGAATTCATCTGGAACGACACTATTAGTACTAATACACAGCGGCTCCCAGTTCAAAATGTCTACAACAGTTGTTCTTAAACTCCCATAATCATCGCCTCCCTTCCTCAATTCTCTCAACTTGTGAGCCTCCTGCTCTTCTATGAAAAATATTTGGTTCTGCTTTCAATGTGTTCGAGTCAGTTATTTTAATTAACCACTTGTAAAATAGAAAATCCAACAAGCGAATATAAGAGAAGAGATGCATTACAGTCGAATAATAAAACAGAAGATTCTAACTTATGGTAATCATCGCGAATGACACCCCGAGACAAGGTAAAGGTTTGATCGAGGCCATGCGTAGCGGATTCCTACGTGGCTCCTGATGCAAGATCCCGGTTTGAGAAACCTGATTTGCACTATATGTGGACGATAGGGGATTTAAACCTGAGGACGATATTGGATTCAAATATAAGGTGTATATATAATTGTTGACTACGACGTTATAAGAAAGTGCATTAGATTCGGGGCGTTCATACAAAAATATAATTGAATGAAAAAAAATGCCTTTATGGACGTCTCCATCTTTGACGGGCAAAAATTTGAAATAGATTAGCATATTGGTTGTGGATATAAAACGCTTTTTTACAACAACAACAACAAAAATAGCAACACTTTTGCGAACCGAATCATAGGTCCATTTTGTGTCCGAAAAAAAGAACTTTGGTACCCCCGTAGTGTGTGTACCAGGTTGGGGTTAGGCCATAATTTTTTTCCGATTCTCCTAATTTTAGTTTTATTACGAGTGCGGGGGCTGTCCGTGTTAGCCAAATAAATGTACCTCGGCCCATAGGTTTCAGTTTTTTTACACAACTTGATGTGAAGTAGACGAACAAAATTAGTTACCACCATATTGGTACACATACTTCTGGAGCGCCAGAATTTTACATAATGGATAAGTCTGACTCAACGTCTGTGACACATGTTATCAGGTGGTGGCGTGACCTCTTAATAACGACACAGGAAATGAATTCGTCGGTGTCATCCAGACTCAGTTTGAACACGTGTCTTCATTGACTCGTTTATTGGCGATGAATTTGTTTTGGTTTGCATTTGCGAATCATACTCGCAATTCACTGTTAATCAGGCCTGCTCCTGTTTTTACAATTGATAAGAATTGGGCCCGACGACATAACAGGTTCCGTTTGTGCACGGAATACACGAGCCAATAAGTTATTTTTCCAAAAACTTCGGTTATGCAGTATTCACGGCCTTTTAGATATTCTAATAGCGTTAATCGGCTTATACTAACACGTAAAGCGCGACCATTATGGTAGCTCTTTGGCCTCCATAATTTCGCCCGGAATAAATCACTTTTAATTCGGAACGAGTGACCTTGTATTCTTAAATTAAAGAGGGGTAAGATTTCTAGTCTTATGATCCCTTCATTTGCATTTGCCCTCCATCGTTCCAGCCTGTACCAGTGTACTGGAATTTTCCGTTGTTCGGCAATAAATTACACGAGTATTTATTGCTACAATGAGCGCCTAGTGGCAGAAGCTTTAGACTGAACCATGATTGCACCGCAGGTTATAATCCCGGGTCAAATACAATGTTCACCACTTCCCCGGAGTACCAAGCAGTAGCTGCTTCTGCAGAGTCTTGTTGGGAGCGAGAGACGTAAAAAATAAATAACCCTAAATAACAAAAAATGCCAGGTACAGGCAAAAAAGTCGAAGATGCGTTGACCTCTGACCTCGCAATTCAAGCATGAATTTAAAAATGGTAATTTGTCGCACATACATGTCTTGGCGAAATATATTTCAAACTTGGCATTTCCTCTATGAAGTTAATAACAACGTTGAATACGCTGAGGGCAAAGATGTTCGAATACCAAAATAGTGCCGAGAATGAATTTCGAATTCTGTCGCAATCCTTACATTATTTGGATATTCAAATCTCTCTCATACATTTACTTACACTTATCATAGTCCAATCAGGAGGAAGTGACGTCACAGGACATTTCGAGGTTTCACAGGATGCTAAGCAGGTGATAAGAAGTAGCGTAATCCAATGATGATCCATGTTGGTCATGGGATTTCAATACAACCAGTATTTCGATAAATGTTAAATTCGATGCTAAGATATATATAGATGGACCAATAGAAAAAGAACGGATTGGCCTAAAAAAGTAAATTAAATTATTAGTAATTATTTAACTACGGACCTGCTTTTGGACTACCTTGTATGTTTATTTTTGTATAAAAAAAAAGTCTTGTTTCAAGCGAAGGTCAAAAGTACTCCGTGTGAACAGATCTACAACGTTCATGAAAATCCTATTGTTGACCTTTACGACAATCAAACAACGACAGTGGGAGTTAATTTCAAATTAAAGAATAAATTAGAGTTTCTGAATTACCAAATCAATTACAAAAATAAAGCGGCAAACATGGGGCACTCCGGTATTCTAGATCCATCTCATAGCGAACCCGAAATCTCAGCCCGATAAATACACAACCATTAAGACATTAACCAGTTCGAATGTCAGACTCGATGCTCGTATACATATTGATAGGGGAACGGTTGAAAAAGCTTGGTAATCAAAATTGGAATTAAGGTTATTCCAAAAAACGACATATTAATTGTCCCAAAGTGGGTGCTAGATATTAATATTAAATTATTTTAAATAAGTGTATTTGTTTAATTTTGTTTTACCCAAAAACTACAAATTAAAATCATCGCAGTGGCGGCTTATCCAAAGCTTTGTTCGAGGCAAAGTTGAAATACTCTGAGAGACTTGAAAAAAACACCCACGCCACGTTTTAAAATAACAAATTAGTGATCATCCAGTTGGGGTTAAAATAATTTGAAAATTTGAATTACCAGCACAATCTGCATTCCTAATCCTTAATCCAACATCGATACTCGTTCTTTTATTTCATTTCATGATGTTTTTTTTTGGGGGGGGGGGGGGGGGGGGGGGATTGGGGTGAAGTTATCGGATGTCGTCCGTCATATTATTAGGTTTCCTCGTCGGCCTACTGTAGGTAAAATTAAATTCAAGTGCGATAGTTTACGCACAGTGTTGAGCTAAGAAGATTTATGTCTAGCCTAGACCGATATCGACTGCGTAGCAACAACAAATTCCAATACAGCTCGTTTAAAATTGAAGAATACCGATATCTTTTATGCGAACTTCATAAGGATTCGTTTTTGCTATCCGCCAAAGCTGAAATTGAAGCATTCTAGTACAAAACTGTATTGGAATTTCATTAATTAGGGTGTCACTAATAATATCCCACTCGGTTTTTATCATAATTACCACGTAGTGGAGAAAAGTTGGCGAGACGATCTAAAGGGGGCTTTTCTGAGCAGTACTTTACCAAACGTTTGAGCTCACTTTACTTTCTGTATACAGAACGAATATATAAATTCTATCCTATGCTGTACTACGAATCTCTTGCTAATAGTTGTCAGGCTTGCTAATACTACAACAGCCGCACAAATTATGAAATCCTGTGACTGAATATCCGTCACTCTCGCGACATGGCAAATTTTGTCCACGATAACTGAAATTTGTGAGATAGGCCATACAGAGCCACTGGGTAGGTTAGCATTGCGTTTATATTATCACGCATGGGCGGGTGGTAACAGTTAGGTCATAATGCATCCTTGTTCCATCACACATCCGTATTTATGATGCAACAATTCTTTATATGTTAGTCATTGTAAAATTACGTTCGAGGAATGGTGCTTATTCATCAATTGCTAATATGATAAATAATTTGTTCTTAAAATGCATTCATTGTAGTTATGCATTCTTCTTGTTATTTAACGGTGGTCATAACTGGCGTAGTTTTATACGCCTGTACTAAGATTTATCGCTGTTCAAATGCCACGTGGTTTTGTGACAAAAGTCATAATTCTGGAATTTGTTAACGAATTGGCAATATTTTTATGCGATGCTTTTGTACGCCTCACGCTCCGGTTTATAGGGTCCTTTCATCTACATCAATGCATTCATCATTATTTGGATAAATATTTAAAATTTCCAGCTTTATCAAGCATCAAGGGGGTGGGGGGCTGGAAAAGGTCCAGGCCGCCCTTGCAGGCAGCCTCGATTTGTAGGAAGCTACTAATGTTGAGAGGACTGGATTAATTCTAATTCGGCATCGTCTATTCAATTTATTATATCCCGACCCCCCCCCCACTGATGAGAATAGCAAACATTTTACCCATTCTCGGATTTGTTAGCTAATTGGTCAAATCGTAACACTCCGTTGCTCAATTATTGCAGCGATAAAACTTACTTGATTATACATAGAGATGGCTCTCTACTAGATGCCCACGAAATTCGTGATGTCTATGGATCGCGAATGTTTTGGGTTGCACTTAACTAAACTGGGAAACGAACAATCCATACTATCAGCTTTCCTTTCCATACAGATGCACAAAAAAATATATTACAGGATTTCAAAATAAACTTACTATCTACAAAATAAAGCACAAAACATGCTCAATTATAAAACAATAACTATTCCAAAATAGTACCATTTATTGCTAATACAGTAAAATCTCCATATTTTTCACAAAAGTTGCCATGAAACTAATACAAACCTACACAGTGAAAAAATTACAAAAATTGATATGCAATTAAAGGAGAAGAAACAATCTAAGCCAGTGGTTCTCAAACGGTGGGGCGTGCCCCACAAAAGGGCATAGACAAATTTTTTGAGGGGGCGTGAAGCTCATAAAAAGTAAAACTATTCGGTAGATTTGATCTTGTCTGCCTTATTTTGGATATTTACTTTCCATTCACTTATTTTCAATTTGTTTTTGAATAGAAGATACTTTCGCCTCACTATCTGTAACATGTTAAATGCAAGACTTGGTGGGCACATGTGTTTAGAGTATCTGAAAGGAAGCGACGAATTATCATTAAGTTTGAGAACCACTGGTCTAGTCCAATCCTTCGTTATTTTTGACAATGTTGCCTTATTACTAAGAAAACATGCTAGTTTAATATTTTTACAGATTGAAGATTCGTTGCAACAGTGTAAAATATAAAACAGTCGAAACAATATATATATAACCAATATAGTCAGAAATTTATTGTCAGATACTTAGAATATGAAGAATGTTATATTAGGGGATACAAAACCAGCTGATATTCCTTTACTCTTGAAATTATGCGTGTTGCATTAGGCTATAAATTTTTTTTTTGTACAATGCTTATTCACGCTTTCAGTCCTGTACAGATATCTGAAAATATGCAAGGTGCTACTATTTAATAAAACGGAAAATATTACAATATTAATTATTAAGAAATAATTTTCGATTAGAAATTCTAACAAAAGTCATTTTCCTAAATTATCTGGATATCTACCAAGGAAAAATTAATCATTTCAACTTAAATAAATATATGACAATAAATTTCCAACTCAAATACAGGAAGATGAGAAAGTAATTATAAAACTATTCAGTTTGTTTTATCAGTCTGTTGTGAGGCCGGTTTCGATGCATCTGATCCTCCAGACAGAGGGGGAGCTTTATCAAATAATTCAGCTCGTTGTTTGACGACTTCTCGGATGATCACTGAAAGAACAAAAGACGTAGGTTAATTTTTTAAATATACAAAGCTTATTCACTGTGAACAAGGCCGGCTGTAAGCCTTCTGATTTGGCATTATCTATCACAGTAGTTCCCGACCTTTCATGGCTCGTGGCACTGGCTCGTGGCACTTTTTCAGGGCCTTTTAGCACTTATAGCCCGCTGTTTATTATTCTAGTGGTATTTATAGTATTATTTTGATAAATTAATTTGTGAAATTTTTATAAAAGAGCTACGATGAGAGTTCCCCGAAGGGACCCACAGGTTGTGAAAGTTTTAGCAGAGTCCAAAAATTAATTCCACTACCCAGTAAAACACTTGTTAACGTCTCCTAAAAAACACTTACTGTCAAGCATGGTTCTTCCAACGACAGTCTCATCGACTCTCTTCACAACTTCATCCATAATCCAAGGCATGAATCCTTGCTCTACGTCTGAAAAATAAAGTAAAACATTTATAAAAAAATAAAATTTTTGGGCAAAAAAACAACAATTTGTGACCTAGGTATATGTGAATGACAAAAAATATTTTTTTCGGTACTCCCGTAGTATGTGTACTTATTCCGATTTTCCTTATTTTAGTTCAATTACGAGTTCAGGGACTGTCAGTGTTATCCAAGTGACCCCTGCCCATAGGTTTCATTCCCTTTACACAACTTGATATGAAATAGGCAAACGAAATTAGTTACCTCCATATTGATACACATACTTTTATGCTCTTAAAAAAGGTTTGAACAACGATTGATATCTAGAGAGTTACCATGTTATTGGGAGCACCAGAACATTCCCAAATGGCAATGCCTTCTCATTTAAACAAATATTTTTGAATCAGACAAAAACCATGGCAATTTCAATGTACCAATCTATTAATTTAATTTTGACAAGGTCCTGTATAAGCAGTCACTATAATGAGCTATAAAAAATGAGCTTTTATAAAAAAGTTACCTCTCTCTACAGGGTCGTAGAAATAGCCGTTATCTCTCAATGTGCTGAACACGGATGGTACGAGATCTGCAAGGTAGCTCTGAGCAAATGCACGGGCCGCAATCTTTTCTGCGGTTTCTCTTTCTTTTTTCAAAACTTCACGTTGTTGTTTCATTCGTCTTTCCTAGGAAATCAAAGATATGAAATTCATTATGAGGCGCAAGCAGAACTATGGATTGGGAATCATTATGGTTTTGTTGTATTGTTATTGTTGTAAAAAGGGAATTTTTCATTCAACTAAAGGACCAATCGGGTACAAGTTTCTAGTACTTACACTACACCAATAAAGCAAAATCGCACTACTGAATGCTCGTCAAGCAAAATTTCATCCCAGTGTGATATAGCACAATGTTGAAAGCGCCGTTGTAAATGAGAAAAAGTGATAGGCAAGTCAATGAGTTCCACTGCTAATTCCATGGTCTGTGTGTTGCACACCTCTGCTCTGAACACTATCCATTGCAGCCACAAAATTAAATTTGATATATTTAAAAAAAAAGCAAAACCGCCACAAACCTTTTCTTCGCTGTGCCTTCTCTCTTGTTCTTCCAGTCTTTGCATTTCCACCAATTCAGCATTTCTTAATTCTTCGAATTCTCTCTGTTGTTGGCGTAAGTTGGCGAGCTCTTCTTCCTCCATGACTTCCAGCAAAGCTTGTTCCATGGTTTTGCCAACGAGAACTTCAAGTATTGGCTTAACTTCAATGTCAAAGTCAAACAGCTGGAAAAAGTAAAAAATATTTCAGTAAAGCAACTCACATGTAACAAAAGTATTGACAATTTTACATTTAGTTTCCATGCTTTCTAGTCATTAAAGACAGCACATACAGTCTTATTAATATGCCGTTGTATTTACTGGTGTATATTAATAAGCCATCTCGGCGGTGTGGCTTCGTGCTAAACGTTGGGAATATGCTCGCCACCGCACCCCTGATTACCCTGCGTGGGTTTGCAGGTTCGAATAAATGCGGGGACAGTTATGTGTGAGAGGATTGCTGGACTCCTAGCCGCCATAGGGTGGTTTGCGTAACCGGTTGTCGGTAACGGCTTCTGAAAACAAATAACTGGCCAACTAATCCCATACCAGACATGGACTGTTGACCAGACGAGATGCCGTGAATCGCCATATGATTTAGCCATCTTATCCTCTCCCCTGGGATAAATATGTAAATCCCACCCTATCTTATTATGTATAGTTTCAGTAGCACTTGGCTTTTGGGTGGTCACCCATATCTTTACTCATATTAATAACTCCTTTACTTCTGAATAAGTGCATGTAATCCACCACCACAATTCTTTATAGTCTTAGTCTATCTTGAAATTTAAGTTGCCGTTAATAAAGTTGTTCAGAGATGAGTCTCATTTACTTCATAATCGGTGTACCACCATAATTATGTGGCCGTCAAACTTTGTCAAATTTCATTAATGCTGTATTGCTTCTTTGGACAGTTACAAAATTAGCCAAGTCAGTACTTTAATAGGTAAACGAAAGCCCCTAGGTTTCTTTAACGGATCCCTGGGGATTCTTATGAACGTTATGACGTTGCTTTCAGAATATTTCATAACCCAGGACACTAAAATATGCTCGCTATAGTGATACTTACATCTCCTTCAAGGATCTGTGTCGCCACATCTTTCCCAGTTTTAGCAGGAACAAATAGTGGAGAAGGGGGTCGATCTAAGAACGCATCTGTCTGTGTGTCAATGTCAGCCTCTTCTATCCTGTAACAATGAAAGATAAATTCTGAGAAAACCTTTTCATTAATAAAGCTGAAGGTCATTTTCATGGAAAAATATTCATAGGTAATTTCATAAAAATAAAAGCTCATTAAATCTTTAATTTTCAGATCTTATAAGAACCGGAAAATGATAGCAGTGACGGGACAATTGACTATGGCGCTGCTGTAACTGGGCCAAGTTCCGCTACTAAATTTATTTGGCCTGAGAACTGTGTCCATCGGTCTAAGGTGATGTTTACGGGATCGCCTGGTCTACAATAAACATTGATAATCTATTGTAAAATTTGGTGTTAATTAGTGCACAATGTTTTAGATGCCTTTTTATGACATAAATGATGCCAAACACCCAAAAAGCTATGATTTTTTGGACTGGGAAGGTACTTTTTGTAAAATTTAATTGTCGCTGGGGGAATGTTTTTCAAAAATATATTTAATGGTAGGGGTTTAATCTTTTATATTCAGACATTATAAGAACCAACTTACACAAAGTCACTAAATCCCACCATTGGTAACAGTGCATAACAAAAAAATACCTGTCGCTTAGTTCTTCCAGATACAATTCAGTTTGCACTTCGATATGTTTTCGACCATCGACAGGCTCAGGTGATCGAGGACGCAGTTGATCCTTTGCTCGCTTCTTTGCAATTGCTCGACGACGAATCTCTTGCTGCCGTTGGATTTCTATCGGGTCAGGTTGCGCTGACTGCAAGTAGAATTTGGCATTTATGTGTATATTATCCAATTTAGCCATATAAAGATGCATATTATCAATATCATTTTCATTATAATGTAAATTATAATAATAATAAGATGGGAGCGATATTTGCTTGGTCTAATGCTGACATGGGCAAACTACAACCTGCGGGACGAATTTGTTGAGATTGCAATTAAATTTAGTTTTGGCACGAGGCTTATTGTTATCCACTTTTTCTTTTGCAACTGTATTGTTCATAAAATGAAACTACTTACGGTAATTCACACTTACATGGCCCGCCAAGCTAGACTGGCAAAATTTTTGGGCCATGGTCCAAAAAACTTTCCCTCCCCTGGTTTGACAGCTGTTATATAAATTTAAGTGACAATTCCAAGATTTGGTAACCTTTACTCAACAAATTGTAAATGCCTGCATGTATATCAATGAAATTAGCAATGTGCATACAAAACAAATCAAAATTTGGAACTTACGGCAGGCAATGTGTGTTGTGCATAAGTGTTCCCTCTCACAATTCTTCTATCATACATAATGTTCCCATATGGAGCAGAGCCTTCATTTCTAAAAAATTGAAACCACTAGGTTAAGGACAAAATAAGTGAACTTAGCTCATGATTGGATTAGAATAATATGCCATGATTTTGTCGTGACGGACTTCATTTAAAAGACGATAATAGAAATTTAATAGTAATCCTAAGGTAAAGAAAAACGGGTAGTACGGCAAGCTCAATGGTATGAAGATATCAATACTTTTCATGGGCCTTTCATGGAATATTGTTATGCATTCTAGCAAGGACTATAGTAGGGCACAATTCTATGATTCCCAGATGTTCGGTATTAAGATCAATGAAACAAGCACTATTAGTTTTTGAAACAAAGGTGCCTGGCAAGGCGGCATCTTCGTTGCTGACTGTCATTCGCTAAAAGCTCTTGAATGCTACAGTAAAATTCTTTTTCTATCAGAAATCAGGAATCCAATGATGACGCTTTAAGATTGAGCTTTTTTTAAATTTTTGCGCAATATCAGTTTGGAATTTTGTGGGGTTACGGAGGTGCCAAACTGATAAGATAGAAATATAATAAGTGACATATTCATAAAAAAGTTAGCCAAAAGATAACTTACTGTTCATTGACAAACTGCCTGTATTTCCTTCTTCCCTGAACAGCATGTGGTTTGCTTTGAAACGTATAAGTTCCCTGGTCGGGCTGCTGAGGTATTACTGCAGTCATTTTTATGAAAATTGTAACAAAACTAAAAACTAAGAAAATATTGGAATATTAATAGTTATATTTTTGCCACAAGTAGATGAATAACAACTAAACAAATTCGGGTCTGGTATAGTTTAGTACCACATGTACTTCTGGTTGGCCTGGCTCGACAATTTTTGCATATGTCATTCCTAACCCCTACTAGTTTGAAGTCACCAAAAAATTATGTCATTGCGACTTCACAGTGGCGTAATAAGGCCCACCAAAATATGCGGATAGTCGTCCGAAACACATAGACTATCATCCGAAACCGAGCAAGCTATTTCTCTTGTTTTCTCGTATCGATCATGAGACATCGTCGGCGTTAGCGAGTTCGTTATCGGCGGCGCAGATAGCATTTTGGGCAATCGTAATATACTTTGCAAGCTCTATGACGCGATGGTGACGTCGCAGTGATGTAATTGTTGGATGGCATAGTCAGGTGGGGGTTAGGAATACCATATGCAAAGTTCGTTATGCTGCGCCCACTGGAAGTACTTGTGGTACTAAACTATCCTAGACCAACAAATTCTTTAAAATGTAGGATACAGGAATAAGAGTGTCATTATTCTGGGCAAGCAAAATATGAGGATTGAAGATTATCAATAAGTTTTGAGTATGAAAATATTATGTAATTGGATAGATGAACTTGTATGATGGAGAGAGAGTAGCAACCCCAGGCAGGGTAATCAACAGTGCAATAACAAGAATAAGTATTATGTTACGGTAGTTAGTTTGGTAGTCTATGTTATATCGGGTGTGTGCTTGAAAAGTTGGCTGGACCTCATGCAAAGTAGTTTTACAACAGGATATAAGTATTATGAATATGTCTGTATGTGCAAGAAAACTGATGAACCCATCACATTCCATGCCCCTGAAACAAACGATTATTTCCATACCCGAAATGGACCGGTACCACTATTCAAACGAATATAACAACCGTACATCATTGAGAGGTTTTGTGGGTTATCCCTTTACAGTCCATCTAGGAAAATATGAATATCCTATCATGATAAGGTGTAATAGTATGTTGACGTAAGTATTTTTTTTACCACAGTTACATATCAACTGATAACTGCTTTTTAGGATGATACAGCTATATACATCTTTATGCTTAGCACAGTTGCAGGGGATTCTTTCGAAACCCTTTGCATTATCAGTTTTTTTTCCACATGGCTTTCAAAACTTTTAGCCCATTGAGATTGAACATAGTCAGATAGTGATGTCAAGTCCATGCATCTGAAAACAAATAACTGCCTAACTAATTCCATACCTGACATGGACTGGTAACCAGACGAGAGAATGTGGTTCGCCATATGGTTAAACCCTGTTATCCGATTTCCTCTCCCCTGAGATAAATATGTAAATCATATCCTACTGCTGTACTGGTATGGAACTGTTCAATGCTGAAATATATTCTAAAATACTATTAAATACCGAAAAACCCAGGGAGCCTGGAATCAGTTTCATTTGGACTCTGTAACCAGTCCACGGGTCTAGTATAGTCTAGTACCACAAGTACTTTCGGTGGGTGTAGCATAAAGAAATTTGCATGTGTTATTCCTAACCCCTACCTGACTATGTCATTCAAAAATTATGTCACTTTGACGTCACATTCACGTCATAGAGCTTGCTAAAGTATAGCTTCGATCGCCCGAAAGGACATATGCGCCAATGATAATGAACTCACTAACGCCAGCGGTCTCTCTCACATCGCGATTGTGGGGCGAGAAAACGAGAGAAATAGCTTGCCCGATTTCTAATGATCGTCTGCGCATTTTGGACGACCATCCTTACCCTTTGGAGATCTTTATTACGCCACTGTGACGTCGTAATGACATACTTTTTTGGTGATGTAGTCAGGTGGGGGTTAGAAATGACATATGCAAAAATTATTGAGCATGGCCAACTAGAAGTGCATGTGATACTAAACTATACCAGACCCCAGTCCACAGATAAAAAAAATAGAAACGTGTTTATTTGAACAGAATTTTACCTAACGAAAGTAAAGCTAAATCGAAATATATTTGAAAGGCGATGCACTTTCAGACTTTGTATTAGACTACAGATAGCGGTTCGAGGTACGATAGGGTGGCTTGGCCACTTTGCGGCCACGACCTATTCACGGCCATCAACTTCATCAATTAAATTAATGCAGAAAAATTTAACGAACCGCGACGATATTTCCCACGCGTTATTGTCCACTAATCCTCCGTAGCTCTGCAAAATTACACTAAAATGAGGCCACAAGCAAAAAAGTTAAGACCGAATAGCAGATCGAAGAAAAAAAACGGACCATTTTTTCATGTCGCCAACTACCCATTGTCCCTTAAATAAAATTTGAAAACTCATACAAATATAAGAGATAAAGAGATGAAACTTGGCAGTTGGGTAGAGTTGTGTTTCTTTTACCCATCTTCAAAGTTTTGCGTTTCTACATTTAGAGGAGGGGAATGGGGGGGTGCGCATTTCCACTACGCCGATAATATCTTTGTCGACCAATTTGCGGCCACTGTGTTTTTGTCTGTTTGATTGCTGTGCTGCGGGGCTTTGTTTATGATTTGACGAGTTTTGTTCGAAATAACCATGTTCTTAAAATATATGACGGTCAGAAATGCAATTTGAAGCCCAATGTTTTCACACATGGCTGCGTATGCTATAGTCTCAACGCAGCAGGAACGATGTTCAAGGCTGTCGTTCGGTCGCAAATACGTCTCTCGAGTGTCGTACTTTGGGGGTTTGTATAGCTTTAACCCCGGGTCGTAAAAAGTTAATTCGAGCCAATGCACCCACGATAAAAAAACTAACGGGTTGGAAATATTGGTTTTTGTTTTATAGCGGTTTGAATGAAATCACATCCACGTAAAATTATTGGATAAAAAATACGTTGAATCAGAGCAAAATGGACATACTTTGTCATTAATTTTAGGAGTGTTTTTACGTAGAATTAATGGATAAAAAATATGTCAATTCAGAGCAAAAATGGACGTTTGACTTTTAACCCCAAACGTTATTTCTATACTTCGTCACCAACTTTGAGAGTGTTTGTGCGACTTCAGATACTGGTACTGTTCAGTACATCCGTGTCAAATTATTGTATAAAAAATACACTGAATCAAAGCCGTAACTGGGGCTTCTTTTCGCCCATAATTCTTCTCACGAGATTCCTATCATGCAACACGAACACGATATGGTCTTTTTTGCTTCGCTTTTTTCGATCAGGCCAAATCTTGCAAGCTAGTATTATTCGACAATTGTGGAGTTATAATTTTTTGGCATCTTTATACAGGTATTACTGGATTATTGATTTAAAGACCATTTAAACCGATTTACATTGGTGAGCAATTGCAAATTTTCAGCGTGCAAAATTGAATTCGCTCGTGTGCATTTTTGCTGAGCGCTAGCGCCCTCAGACGTGAGCGACGTGAATCTGTCATGGAATCCAGTCTGGACAGTGACGTAATAGAGCCCTTCAAACTGTACGAACTGCCATCCAAGACGCACAAACGAGCACCCGAAATCGAACAGTTATTTCTCTCATTTTCTCGTCGCAAAGATTCCAATAGGAGAGAGATCGATACCGTCAGTCAGTTCTTTATCGTCGCATTTCGGGCGATCGTACGTATATTTGGCAAGCTCTATGACATGATTGTGATGTAATTATTGGATGGCGTAGTAAGATGGGAGTTAAGATTACCATATCAAAAATTGTTATGCTACGCCCACTAGAAGTACGTTAGGTACCGGTAGGAAACTACACGAGACCCCACCACCCTACCATACCGGTACTCAAATCCTGAATTCATCAATTTCCGTCATTCGACGTTTTGATAACTTCATTCATATTAGGGCTGTCAGACTGTAGGACCCTGTGTCCGTGTGTACGGTACCGGTACTGTAATCTCTTATCTAACCTTAGATCAGGGTCGTCCAACCCGTGGCACGCGGAAGCATTTCAAGTGGCCCGCGCTGTATTTTTCGGAAAAATTGTATTGTATTGCTGTATTATTTTTCGGAAAAATTGAGTATAACTATTATTCGAGTGATGTAGTATGCAAGGATACAAACGATTTGTTTATTTTCCTGAAATGCGCTTTGCCAGCCCTTTCAAACGAGCCATGAGTGCCATTTTGAATTGAAACCAACTGAGAGGAGATATCGATACATAAAGGCGCCGTAGTCGCTACGTACCGACATACAGACATACATAAAAATAACGGAAATAAAGGAGGCGTTTGCAAAAATAGGCATGTCAAGACAGACGATTCTCGTCATGTTGAAGAGCAAAAGCGGGAAAATTTTCATTGTATTCCTTGGATCTTGACGAAAGCACTGACATCAAGTCTACTGCTAATCATGCGGGGAGTTAATGATGATTTTAAAATCACCGAGAAGCTCTCAGCCATTGTCCCAATTAAGGGCACGACTCCAGGCATTGATTTGTTGGGAGCTGTGATAAAAATGATCAAGCGTCTTGGCTCGTCTTTGGCAAAACTTCGGGAATAACCACTGATGGCGGCCCATCAGGCGTTGGGAAACAACAGTTTTATTGTTCTAATAATTGTGAATGTTTGGCGTGAGGGTACCGGTATTGTTTGTTTTTTCATTAACCTGTAGTCAGTGTAGCAAAACTAAAACATAACTACCATGTTAAGTGGCCCGCGCACTTAATAGTAAACTAAGTGTGGCCCTTCGGTCAAAAGGTTGGACGACCCTGCCTTAGATAGATAGTTTTATTTCGAAAACTCCACAATCTGCAGATCTGACAATACAAACAAATAGAAAATTCCCTGTAGCAGTACTCTGGCTTATCTGATTCTGTAATCAGTTTCATTTATTTTGTTTCCGTCAATAATTTTGCTGATTATGGAGTCAAAATAAACCAATAATTACACCTCAATTAGCAACAAACCCTAATAAAACGCGACCCTCCCTAGACTTCTCGGAATCTCGAAACTAATGGTTACAAAACTAGTGAGTCGTGACCAAATGGAATATTCATCCGCGAATGAAACACAGAGTAATTCCCGAAAATTTGCAATATCACTTTTTTAAAATTTATTGAAATGATTATAGAAAACTATAATAGTTGAAAAAAACAAAAAACAATAATTAATTAATTTGTTAAAATCATTTTTCATTAGAAAATCATGAGAAAACAGTTCATATTGGACTTCACCATAGCGACGGGAAAACCATGATTAAATGCAGCTGTTTGAAGATATGGAATGATTTATATCATGGGGTGAGCATGGTACTGTAGCTGTACGATGGCGAGCGGAGGTGCAGCTAAGCTCCCGGCAGGGAACTTTGCGGCGGTCACGTCGATGGGATTGAGTTTCATGAAAACAAGAAGGCGAGTATTCTCCACGACATTAAATAATAAAGAAAGACCATGTTGCATGGAAGTTAAATATATTGCAGGATATGGTAAACCGTATAATATTGACACGCGAAACGCAGTGAAGCATGCAATTTTACAATGCTTAAAACTAGAAGAAGTGGAGGCACTTGTCGAAAGAAGGTCTAATGTATTTGAGGTAACCGCAAAAAGCAGAGAAGATATCTTGAAATTAGATTCATACTTAATGTCCGGGAGAATGAAAAACATACAAGGAAGGCTTTTAAAGTCAAATTCGTCAAAAGTTATCCTGCGTGGTGTGCCAGGTATATACAGAGAACAGGATATAAAAAACATAATTGTAGCATTTACCAACATCAATCCAGTGGGTATTTTGAAAATCTGGGAAGTAAAAGACAATGAAACCCCTTCTCTCCGTACAGGAAATTGGAATATCTTGGTAGAAACCAAGTATATGAATCTTTTTGATCTACCAAGTTATGTTGAAATTGATGGTAGGCAAATTTTGTAAAATATGATGGACAAAAGCAAACTTGTCGTGCATGTGATAGTACCGAACACTTCGTTACAAACTGCCCAAAAAGAAAGAGTTCAACACATGCAGTGGCCGCTGAGGAGAAGCCAGCAAATGAAAAAGGTACCGGTACCGGTATCCAGTTACAAGATCATGACTATCGTAGAGTGACAGTACACACAAAAAGCAATACTGAGACCATAATAGCACCAACACCAAAAGAAAATATACAAGTGGAAATACAAACAGAAAACGAAACAAAAGAAATGAAAGATTTTTATGAAGAATACATGGATACAGAAAATTTGTTTAGATGGGAAGATGTGGCATTTGTGGAAAAGAATGATGGTATATCTGATTCAAATAATATGCAGATAGACATAATTTCAAGTAAAAGAAATCGAGAAGAGGAATCTTCAGAAAAAACACAATCTACAATGAAAGCATCAAAAAACTCGAGTTTCTCAGAAAAATGTGGAGAATGTGAATTTGTAAACAAAATACCCAAGAACATAAAAGAGTTTACTTGTCCAAAACTGTGATACTGAGTATTTTGTAACAAAAAAGTGCTGTAGTAACAAATACATCACTTATAAGAAAAAATTAATCACAGAAAATGGAAACAACATGATATGTGGGGATTGTGAACAGAGGATAGTCCACTTGTCATGTTGCAATTACTTGGAAAGTATGAAGTTAATAGAAGAATATATTGAATGCAGCAGATGTGGAAAAGGCCACTCCATATGTGCATGCCAAATGATAAATGACACACCAGGCATAGGGCAGATCTCCAAATGTTTAAATTCAAATTGTGAGTATTTCAACTTGCAATGCATGTGCGGATACAAACAAAACATCTTAGATGTGGAAAATCATGTATGCACAAATTGTGCTAGAATATACAGATGTGCTGAAGTGACGAAAAATGAATAAACTCAAAAAATGGCTCTGAAAATTACCACTTTTAACTGTAGAGGTTTACGGGATACAGTAAAAAGAAGGAACATATTTCAATTGTTTAGTCTGCGAAAACTTGGAATCATCTTCCTGCAAGAAACTCACTGGACAGATGATATAAGAAGCGAAATAAACACATACAAAGGGTATGAAATAATTGCAGCGAACTATACGTCACACAGGGCGGGAGTTGCCATTTTAATATCAGCAAAACTGTCATACAAGAAAATTTATCTAAATTGTGATCCAAACGGCAGGTATATACTTCTTCAAATGGAAATGGAAGGAAAAAACATAATGCTTGTGAACCTTTATGGTCCAAACAAAGATGACACACAATTTTTTCTCACTCTGTTGCAAAAAATTGAAGAAAGGGAAATATTTGAAATTATAATTGGAGGAGATTTTAATACTGTAATGAATAATGATTTAGATAAAAGAGGGGGACAAGCAATACATAAAAATAAAAATGCTCAGAATCTAATTAACTGCATAGCAGAAGAATGGGATTGGTCGATATTTTTCGAGAACTAAACCCTGGAGTAAAAGAATATACCAGAGAACAATATAATCCAACAGTCGCCTCTAGACTAGATTTTTTCCTCATATCTGCTTCACTTCTCGTATATACAACGAATAGTGAACACGAGACAAGTATTCAATCAGATCATCGAATGGCGAGTTTTGACATAGATTGGAAAAAGGAGAATCGTGGTCCAGGATACTGGAAATTCAACAACTCATTATTAATAGATGAAAAATATAAAGAACTGACACATCAACTAATAGAGCAAACAATGAGAGATCATTCTCATGCTTATGTTAAACCAACAACAATGTGGGATACAATGAAATGTATAATTAGGGGATACACCATTCAATATGCTTCAAGGAAGAAAAGGAAAATCATAGAATCCGTGACAATCTTGAAAGGGACATTAAGGATCTGGAAGACAAACCAACAAAATCCAGTGAAGAAATAAGCAGATTAAATAAAAGTAAAGAGAAATTTGAAATCCTTATTGCGCAAGATGCCCAGGGAGCAATGGTTCGAAGCAGAATCAAACACGCCGAATATGGAGGCAAATGCAATGCATACTTTCTAAAAAGAGAAAAATATAATGTGAACAAAAATAATATCAATCTTTTACACTATAAGGAGAAACAAATCAAAGATTCACAAAAAATAGCAAACATAGCCGCTGATTTTTATGAAAACCTATTAACTCCCAAGACAAATTCGAAGACAGAAGATATCAAAACATATTTAAACACTGTACAGGCGACAAAACTTACTGAAGAAGAACAACAACAAAGTGAAGGTTTATTAACTTTGAGAGAATGCGAGAATGCACTGAAAGAAATGAGATCAAATACCAGCCCGGGGGAAGACGGATTCACAGTTGAATTTTACAGAGAATTCTGGGAACATCTCAAACAACTATTGCTTAATTCCTACAACTACTCAGTGGCAAATGAGACAATGAGTAATTCACAATCTAGGGGAATAATAAAGCTGCTACCTAAGCAAGGAAAAAATCTCAACTTCATTGAAAACTACAGACCTATCACCTTATTAAACATTGACTATAAAATTGCATCCAAAAGTATAGCTAATAGACTGAAAAATGTGATACAAAAATTGATTCACAATGATCAAAAAGGATTTACTAAGGGAAGATATATTGGCGAAAATGTAAGATTATTTTTTAATGTTAGAGACTTTTTGAAATATAAAAGGCTTCCAGGAATAGCACTCAACTTGGATATAGAAAAAGCTTATGATTCTGTTTCATGGAATTATCTTTTTCAAGTGTTGGAATTTTTAATTTTGGTCAAATGTTTATTAAGTGGGTCAAAACTTTATATTTTCAAAGTCAAAGCACTGTTGTTAATAATAATTATAGTTCAAGAATGTTTCAAGTTAAGAAAGGTTTGAGGCAAGGTTGTAGTCTCTCACCATATATGTTCTTATTAATAATTGAAATATTTGCATGTAGAATGCGACAAAACCATAATATACAAGGTATATGTCTCGGAAATACAGAAATTAAAATTTCCTTGTTTGCAGATGACGCAACAGTATATTGTGATGGGTCACAAAAAAGTATTAAAACAGTATTTTCTGAAACCGATAATTTCTTTACCATGTCTGGGTGGCAAAATAAATACGAATAAATGCCAAGCATTATACCTGGGTGCAAATAATAATTGGCAAAATTTTCCTATGCAAGACCGAGGACTTCAGTGGAACCCTAGCTGTTTTTAAAATTTTGGGCATTAATGTGTGTGGAAATGATACGGATCTTTTTACTGTGAACCTTTTGCCAAAACTTCAAAAACTGAAAATGGTTGCACAAATATGGTCCAAAAAGAAATCTAGATTTCCTCGGAAAAATCACTGTGATTAAATCTTTGATGTTGAGCTTATTGGTTTATGTAGTTTCCATCTTACCAGTAATACTGCCCAATAGTTTTATAATGGAAGTAAATAAGATATGCCATGAATTTTTATGGGGTTCAAAATGGGAGAGAATAAAACGTAAGACATTAATTGCACCTGTGAAGGAAGGGGGGGTCAATATGCTTGATGTGGAATCATTTCTCATTGGTCAAAAAATTAAGATGGGTTAAATGTTTAATAAATGACGAAATTGATGTCTCCTGGAAATCCATAGAAATGTTTTTCTTGAATTTGTATGGAGGAAAGGCTTTATTTTATGGAAATGTATATCCGCATGGAGTGTATATCAAAAATATGTATTCCAGATGTTTGAGAGATACTCTGTACTATTGGTTTATTTTTCAAAATCCAAGATTATTAGGGATGTAAGTCATTTACATGAACCTTTATGGTTTAATAAAAATATAACTTGCAAAGGAAAACTTTTATATATGGATGATTGGAATAGTAAAAATATTTGTTTCGTTGAAGATATTTGTGATTCTAATCAGCAACTTGCAATGTTTCCGTATGTTTTTCATCATTATTGTTTTTCTAGTTTTTATGATGACATGCTAGCGTATTTAAAAATTATATCATGTATACCCCAGCAATGGAAAACTAATTTATCAAAAACCTCACCAGTCAATCCACATCTTAGTCTTATCGAAGATATTAAAAGCATTGATAAAACGTCTCGATATATTTATGATAAGCTTTGTAATGAAAAAATTTTGCCGCCAACTGAAAAAATAGAAAAATGGTCAAAAGAATTGTGCAGGAACTTAGATAATTGGTTTACATTGTATGAAAAAGTTTTTTATTGCTCTATTGAATCCAGACTTCGTTCATTCCATGTCAAATTTGCCTTGCGAGCAGTACCCACTAATGACCTGCTATATAGAATAAATAAAACACAAAGTCCAAAATGTACATTTTGTAATATGCATGTTGAAACCGTGTTACATTTATTTTATCTCTGTGAATTTGTGCAGCAATTTTGGGAAATAGTTAACGCTTGGCTAACCGTTGAGTATGGATTAAACTTCAATTTGACACATAGAGAAATGTTATTGGGGGTAGGGCAAAATCAGGGTATAAACTGTGTTTTATTATGTGCCAGATATTTTATATACAAATGTAAACTGCGTAATGAAAGGCCTCAATTTTGCCAATTTTTATATATGATAAAAAATATTATAAACTGTGAAAAGATTATTGCAACTAAAAATGGTAAACTGTCAATCCATAATAAGAAGTGGAAAACTATTGTGTGCTCGTTTTTTTAAAATGCAATTGTATTTATGCTATTGTGTCTATATAAATGTGTTGTGATGATGTGATGTTTTTATTAATAAAAAAAAAAAAAAAAAAAAAAAAAAAAAAAATCATGGGGTGAGCAACCTGCGGGTTAAATGCGCCCCACTAGGAAAATTTAGTCAACCCGCCGAGAAGTGCTAATTTTGAATGGTGGCCGCAAAACGGGAACCCTGTAACTTCAATTTGTTATCTTTGCCTATGACGCCACAGTGTCCCAATAGCGAATAGACCTTATTCATTAAAAACCCATCCTACGCGCAAAAAGAAAAGTGATGTAAAAAAAAAACAATTTTAACATTAGCTCTTATGGGGAATGTGATCACCAGAGCAGTTATTTGCATTTTTTGTAATTTTCTAGATATCTTCCATTGTATACATAAGCAGTTTTGAGAATAGAATATTTTTCACATCTTTTTAATACTTTCATCATGATAAACATGGTCAAGATTTTTGATAAATCGTTCATTGAAATTTTATTGAGCGCGGTGTTTCCGATGACGTCATTCTCACTAGACCATGAGATTCTGCCAACGCGCTGTGCTCTGTGGAATATGCGCTCCAACTGCTTGTGATAACAGAATACTGGAATACCGGTACCGGGACCACAACTGGCGTTCAACGAAAGACCTATTTTGGTTTTTATTGGATGTTATATATTTCATGAATTCCATGTAACTATGTACATTCCTGGTTCACCTTTCAAAATCCAATGGCCTAACTCAGTTCATATGTTAACACTGTGGCGAACCACTTAACTAATAGCCGTTATGAGTCACAATTGTTTTGTTTATGTTTTTGTCACGCATGATTACTTACGTGCTTTTCTTACGATAACTTGTCATTCTGTTTTCTGTTCGCTTGTCGTTAACATTGCTTTGTTATGGATTAAACATCAACATAGTTGAAAGTCTTTTTCTTGTTAGAAAGAAGTTAGTTCGCTTCAAATGGTGACCCCGACCTCAAAAGCATACTTTTGAGAAAAGGATACGCGCATAACGAAGAATATGAGTGAAGACAACAAAGTAGGTCTAACAGCGGTATCATTAAAGCTGCCGATTTTCTGGACTAAAAATCCTGCCGTTTGGTTCCACCAAGTCGAAGCGCAGTTCGCTGTTCGAAATATCACAACAGATGAAACAAAATACCACTACGTGGTTGCCGCTCTGGATGAAAATACCGCTGCCAGCATTCTTAATGTTCTCAATAACCCGCCGGAAACGAACAAGTACCAAGATCTCAAAGAGAAGCTCACTACTAAATGCGCGTCTTTGTTCAATGCCTGGACTAGGGGGTGGAACGGCAACGGAACTTATGGACAACATGCTTGCATTGTATCCAGTAGGTAAGACACCTGATTTCTTATTTCGCCATTTGTTCGTCAGTCATCTGCCACCAGACGTCCGGTCTCAACTTACAGACATTTTAACAACCACGGGCGACGATTTTCGGAAGCTGGCAAGGAAAGCAGGTGATATTTTAACTGCAAAAGGCTATGAGGTGACAAACGCTGTACAAAAAACCAGTTCGTTCAAACCATCTCATGTTTTGTCTGAAATGTGTTTTTATCACAGGAAATTCGGCAAGAAAGCCAAAAAATGTCGCCTGTCATGTTCTTTTGTGGTTTCGGAACACGCCATAGCCGACCGTCAGTAACCTCTTTGGCGGTCGGCGATTCAAACCTTTATTACGTCACAGACAAAAACTCTGGACGCAGTTTTTTAGTTGATACGGGTGCACAAGTCAGCGTGCTGCCTGCCACCGGTCATGACCGTCGTTACGGGCGACCAGGACAAGCACTTTTGGCAGCTAATGACACCTCAATTACGACATATGGCACACGAAAAGTGCCTTTGACTATATGCGGTAGAAATTTTACCTGGAAATTCACATTAGCCAATGTTTCACGGGCAATTATCGGGGGAGATTTTTTGCGCTCTCACGGACTTTTGGTTGACATCAGGGGCAAACGACTTATCGAGGCAAGCACATATGCTTGTATTCCAACCAGAACGATTACTGGCACCCCGCCTTGCCTTCACTACGTAGCCGAAAACGATTTTGCCAAAATTCTGAACGAATTTCCTGATTTAACGCGCCCCACATTCAGCAACCCGACCACTGCACACGGGGTAAAGCATCATATTGTTACAGAAGGCCCCCCGGTGCACGCAAAGGCTCGAAGATTGCACCCCGATAAGCTAGCCGCGGCAAAGGCAGAGTTTGATAACATGATTGAACTCAGAATCATCCGACCCTCAAATAGCCCCTGGGCGTCTGCGCTTCACATCGTACCTAAACAGGACGGCGGGTGGCGCCCATGTGGAGACTACAGACGTCTCAATGATATGACCGTGCCTGACCGCTACCCAGTCCCAAACATACAAGATTTTACGGCCCGTCTTGCGGGAAGGACAATTTTTTCATTAAAGTGGATCTTGTTCGCGGTTATCATCAAATACCTATTCATGAACAAGATATCCCCAAAACTGCCATTATCACACCATTTGGCCTATTTGAATTTCTCCGCATGCCGTTTGGGCTTAAAAACGCCTCCCAGGTATTCCAGCGTTTAATGGATACCATCTGTCGAGGTTTGCCTTTCGTATTTGTTTATCTTGACGACATCCTGATCGCCAGTACGTCTAAAGATCAACAGAAAAAGGACTTGCGAAACATTTTCCAAAGGCTAAAAAGCCACGGTATGGTTATCAATCCTGCCAAATGTAAATTCGGTTTAAGCGAATTAGAGTTCCTGGGACATACTGTTACAAAAGAGGGTGCTTTTCCTCTCCCCAATAAAGTGAAGGCGAGAACTACTTTCCCTCGCCCTTCATCTGTAAAAAGCCTTCAAGAGTTTCTTGGCATGGTTAATTTCTATCATCGGTTTTTGCCCAAAGCTGCCCAAATAATGCAACCACTATTCGCAGCACTTTCCGGCCTGCCTAAGAAGTCGAAGGTTTTGCCCGAATGGACTGACAGTATGATATGTGCATTTGAAAAAACTAAGAAAGCACTGGCAAATGCAGTTATGCTTACACATCCACAACCAAACGCAACAACTGCCCTCGCAGTCGACGCTTGGGACGTTGCCTTAAGAGGTGTTCTCGAGCAAAAGTTAAATGGATCTTGGAAGCCAATTGCTTTTTATAGTAGACAGCTACGCAAACCCGAGACGAAATACAGTGCATTCGACAAGGAACTTTTGGCCGTTTACTTAGGAATACGACATTTTCGTTATTTTCTCTAAGCACGACCCTTCACGATTTTTACAGATCACAAACCCCTCACTTTTGCTATATCAAAAGTCTCTGAGCCATGGTCAGCGCGACAACAGCGTCACCTCAATTTCATATCTGAATACACAACAGATATAAAACATATTTCCGGTAAGGATAATACTGTCGCCGACGCCCTGTCGCGCGCGGTCATCAACGACATCAATGACGGCATCGATTATGAAATTATGGCCACAGATCAACTAAACGACAAGGATACACAGGCTTACCGCACTGCTATCACCGGCCTTCGTGTCGAAGATGTCCCTTTTTGCAACGGCAAATTTACATTGCTGTGTGACGTATCTACGGGTAGACCACGACCTATAGTGCCTGCCAGCTGGCGCAGAAAAATTTTTGATGCGGTTCACGGGCTCTCGCATCCAGGCATACGTACCACTCGCAAACTGATCTCACAAAAATTTGTGTGGCATGGTCTTTCCAAACAAATTGGACAATGGGCCAAAACATGCCTGGAATGCCAAAAGTCTAAAATAAATCGTCATATACGGGCCCCTTCAAGATTTCAAAATGCCAGACAAACGTTTTGACCTTTACCACCATCACAAGGATACAATTACCTTCTTACAATAGTAGATCGTTTCACAAGGTGGCCAGAAGCCATTCCCCTCAAAGACATATCAACTATGTCTTGTGCCCGAGCTTTCCTGTCAAATTGGGTTGCCCGTTTTGGTGTTCCACTTCACATTTCTTCTGACCGAGGATCACAGTTCATTTCAGGCCTTTGGTCTGCTGTTGCCGAATTATTGGGAACAAAAATTCATCACACTACAGCCTACCACCCACAGGCAAATAGTTTGGTAGAACGTTTTCATCGAACAATGAAATCTGCCATCAAGGCACAACTCAATGATTCAAACTGGTTGGACGTGCTTCCATGGGTTTTATTGGGAATCCGCACAGCTCCGAAAGAAGATCTTACGGCATCGTCAGCTGAGCTTGTTTATGGCGCTCCCCTCACTGTCCCCGGTGATTTCATATCAGACTCTAAAGACAATAGCTGCCCGACCACAAATCTTCGGCTTCTCAGAGAAAGAGTAGGATCATTGGCTCCAATTCCTTCGTCGCACCATGGTCCTTTCAGAGCAAGAATGCCAGCCGCACTCAATCAAGCCAAGTTCGTGTTTATTCGTCGTGACGCACACCGATCTCCTTTACAAAGACCTTATGAAGGACCATTCGAAGTTTTGCAACATGGGAATAAAACTTTCAAAGTACAGATTGGAAACCGAAGCGAAACTATTTCTGTTGACAGGTTAAAGCCAGCTCATCTTGATCTCGACCATCCTGTTTCTGTATCCATTCCTAAACCAAGAGGACGTCCTCCAATCCCTAAAACAACAACGAACAATCAGCGTTCTACAGACGATCGTTCATCCGAACCTACAACCGGGGGGTAGTGTGGCGAACCAATTAACTAATAGCCGTTATGAGTCACAATTGTTTTGTTTATGTTTTTGTCACGCATGATTACTTACGTGCTTTTCTTACGATAACTTGTCATTCTGTTTTCTGTTCGCTTGTCGTTAACATTGCTTTGTTATGGATTAAACATCAAGATAGTTGAAAGTCTTTTTCTTGTTAGAAAGAAGTTAGTTCGCTTCAACACCATGTACCTATCCCAAAATTGGTGATTTCCAGGGCTGAATTTAGACCATGAGAGGCCCCTTCATATTTTTGAGCTCAGAATTTCTCTCTAAACTATGCCACATGTCATTGCTTAAAATTTAAGAATACGAGTGCATTAAACTTTTCATTCTCCCCATTCATGGGTGTGAATTTTTAATTGAAAGAATAAAAATTTACTTGAGGCAGTTTTTCTTTCAATTTCTTTGATCAAACAACCGCTACAGCCATACTTTAACATAGAAACTTCTATAATTTTCCTTATTATGATGCAAACGACGCAATAATGGCTGTTTACAATGTGGTTGAAACCAGTTTTGTACAGAATTTTCTACTCTGAAAAGCTTGATATATATATACTTTTCGTAGGGTTCAAACTTGTCAAAAGAATTACAAACTTCGAAACCGAATTTCGAGGCTCTGGGTTTCAGCCTGCCTAGCCCAGGGGTTCTCAAACTTTTGGTGTTGCGGAGCCCTTGAAAAGGTTAACTATTATTCACGGAGCCCCAAAAGAAATGTTAAAATTGTTATTTTTTCATTAATATTCCTAAGTAAAGGTAAAAGTACGTAATAACTTTTTTTAATAGGGTTAATACAAGTAATAAAAAATTCAAAGATAAATTATGTATACTAAAGCTGTAAATTTGACACTTGACAAACATCACATGACGACGATAATTGCTTTTTTGTTCTCGTGGGGAATGATGAGTTCAATGTGAAAACATGTTACCATATTATAGTCATCGGCGACGAAATGCTAAAAATAATAATTATTACTAAAGAGGTAAATCCGCAACTCAAATTTCTTGATTGAAAAACGGCATTCTGAAATATTAAAACCTAAAATGGAAGATCACACTATAAGTTTGGTTTCGGCAGTCTCACGTCAGATTAAAAACGCTTTTATAGGCATTGGAAATCACAAAAGGTTTTCTTTGCTTATTCATCGTAGTAACTGTGAAATCGAAACACAGTCAATTGTGCGCGCGATGTACCTTTTTTTCATTCTGAAGCTACCCACGGAGCCGCATGCAATAAATTCATTTTAATCGTTCGTATTTTGCCGACACCTTGCCGTGATTTTTTAAACGGCGATATCTTGCTTAAAAATAATCTCGAGTGCGAAAAAACAAATCAAGTTTGAAAAATCCCAAGATCGCAAAAATACGACCCAATTTATTTATAGTTGGCAGTTTACCAGGTATTTTATGTTATTTTAGAATAGTGAATCCTTTTATTCCAGCAATCCTAATAGTAATCTCGAATCAAACGTGAGTAAAGGCCAACTCACACACACACCGACCATTCCGACCTCTCCGACGCCGCCCAAATTGATAACAAAAACAATTGAAGGGTGTTCACACTGTGAGCGTGCGAACGGAATTTCGATTTGTCAAATCGACAAACTCGCGCAAGAAGCAATTTCGTCGAAGTGCCTGACCACACATCGACGAGTTGTCGTTCTCTGTTTGAACAGTGGCCTCGCTTTTGATTCGACCTCGCTGCCTTGCGTTTACCTGGATTGCCGTTGGGTTCCAGTACCAGTATCGACAGTTGAGAAATATGAAAGCATCCATGAGTAACAAACAGAAGATTTCGCTGTTATATCTGCTGCGGCAAAAACGTAGGCGCCGTAAAAGGCTTTACTGGGTCCATCCCATACTACAGAGAAGAAATGAGTTAGGTAAGTTGTTTTAGTCAGTACCGGTACGTACAGGGCTGGCAAAATACGGTAATACAGTAATAGCCTCTCACTCTTCATTTTAAAGTCTGTATACCAGTACTGCAGTAACAATATTTCATTTAACAGGCGAATTCAGCAGACTCGTGAAAGAGCTAGAGTTGGAGAGAGAGTCTTATTTCTTCCAGTACTTTAGATTGTCTCCAGAAAAGTTTAGGGAGCTTGCCCGACTTATAGGCCCAAAGATCGCCAGGCTAGATACAAACTGGAGGAAAGCGATATCAGCCGAGCAAAGGCTAGCAATAACATTGAGGCAAGATCATTATTTTACAGAACTAGAAAATCATATAATTTTATTTTTTTCAAGATCTATTCCAGGAGCATTTTATCTAGCGTAGGCAGTGTTGGTGTTGGTAAACTTTTCATATTGGATATTGCCTAAGCAAAGTTTATGCATTACAGTTCAAAATGTCTGTACTCGTACTCCAGTGTCGTTGCCATTTTGTTACTTATCGATCTTAAGATCGGTAAGTATGTTGATAGGTATTTGTCTGTCTGTTAGATGAACGCGAGGTTGAATCTGCTCCAAATTGCATGTGCATGCATTATATCTCGGACCAGAAGAGTATAAATTTTGGATGAATTATGTCGTATAATTAGCGAGTTATTAATGAATTACCGATCTAAGATCGATAAGTCTTCGGTCTCCGACCGATATTCTCGTTTACTTTTTACTATTTTAAACGAGATATCGGTCGGAGACCGAAGACTTATCGATCCAAGATTGGTAATTAATTAATAACTCGCTAATTATACGACATAATTCATCCAAAATCTATAGGCTTCTGATCCGAGCAATGCCGAATGCGCATGCAAAATTTGTAGCAGATTCAACCTCGCGTTCGTGAGATATCGCGTAAATCTAACAGACAGACAGACAAATACTTACCGATCTTAAGATCGATAAGTAATAAGATTAAGACTGTGCTGAATGTAGAGTTACTTAATCATCTCATTGTGCAAGTCTAATCCTAGTCAGTACATATTCAGGTATATTTCTAGTTGTTACCGTTATAAAACTGTGTATTTTTCCACAGGTTTCTTGCTACTGGGGACTCGTACCGCACAATTGGAACATCATACAGAGTCGGGTGGTCTACAATTTCAGGAATTGTTCCTGACACGTGCAAAGCTCTGTATGATGTTCTTCAGCCTTTACATATGAGTGTGCCCGGTAAAAAAGAATGGAGATCTATTCGTGACAATTTTTGGAATAAATGGCAGTTCCCAAATTGCTTGGGTGCCATTGATGGGAAGCATGTGGTCATACGCTCACCGGCTAATTCAGGCTCGAAATACTTCAACTACAAGGGTGCTTTTAGCATTGTGTTGCTAGCCGTTGTAGATGCAGAGTAAGTATACTAAAAATGTGTTAAGATCGTAATTGACTTTTTTTGCGAAAAATAATGTCTATTCCTCCGCATCATCTGAAAGTGGTATGTAATAGCAGAAATTTTGTGTAAGTGGCATTGCATTGAGTGCACACTAAAAAACTATCATGCATTATCATATTGAATTATTTTTAAGCTAGATTTGAATTAACAAACTAAAATTATTTTGAATAACTTATCACCCAATTTATTAGCCCAAACACTTCTTTTACAGTTACAAATTTATACTCATCAGCGTTGGGGGTTATGGAAGACAGTCAGATGGTGGTACTTTTGCAGACTCTGAATTGGGACATGCAATCAAGCATAATACTTTAAGCATACCGGACCCAAAACCTTTGCCTGGACAAAATGACAATCCTATCCCCCATGTTTTTGTGGCGGATGCCGCTTTTCCACTCAGCATTCATCTGATGAGGCCTTATCCTGGAAAATGCCTTTCAACCAAGAAAACTGTTTTTAACTATAGGCTGTCAAGAGCAAGACGGACTGTTGAAAATGCGTTTGGTATTTTATCCCAACGCTTTCGTGTTTTTCTAAGGCCAATTGCCGTATTGCCTCACAGAGTAGACATTATTGTGAAGGCTGCTTGTTGCTTACATAATTATCTACAAGTGGGAAAAGATGGAATTGGAGGTGAAGCTAACAACATAGCAGACGCACAAAGGCTGGAAGGCATGACACGAACTGGGTGCAATGCTTCTACCGCGGCACTGAATATACGCGAGAACTTTGCGGACTATTTTGTGTCACCTGTTGGATCACTGTCTTGGCAGTATTCCTAGTTTTTATAGTACCTTTGAATAAAAACAATATTGCAAAATGTTCTTGTGTAACAGTGAAGTATTGGGTATTTCCTAAAATTGGGTAATGCTAAACGAGTACCATTATTACCATAGCATGTATTACCCCCATTCGCCCTGCAGGGTTTTTACAGGGCGGGATCTACAGGCTTCTAAAAAGAACGTGCCATCAGATTCCCCAAATATTAAGCAACATCATTTCCAAAGCATTTATTTATTTTGAGACAAAATGTGAAATAGCCCCCAAACGTAATGTTACATGCCTACATCCCCATATTTGGCCTCATGCACAATTCTCTGTATTTCGCATTTGACAAACGACCTGCTTCTCTCATCTAGGCTTCGCAACGAAAAAGCAAGGCTGGAGCAATAATGGTCTTCTGCATCCAATTTACCATCTGTGAATACAAAATGAGTAAAATTTTAATTCATGCAACTGGCTAAGTGGCTATATTTCAGATTTTTTTCGGAGGACTTGTAGTTAGGCGAAAAACTTGAAATTTATGACTGATCCGAATAGGGTTTTTATTTATTTTTTTGATGCTCCGCGCCTCCACCTCCAGAACTTTACTTGCCAATGTGGTGTTCAGTAAAGGGAAAATACTCAGGTACGTATACTACGGTAGCAGACTTTTTTCAAAATCAGTATTGACACAAGAGAAGAGGTTTATAGGATTTTACATATTTATCCTAGGGGAGAGGAGAAAGCTGATAATATGGCTTGTTCATATGGCAAACCAGGCCTCTCGTCCGATTACCAGTCCAAGTCTGGTATTGGATTAGTCGGCATGGACTTGATAGTGAAGAAAGTCGTAACCGACCAGCAGTTACGTGAACCACCCTATAGCGGCGAGGAGTCCAGTGATCCTCCCGCACATAATTTGCCCCCACAGGATGCGAACCCACACAGGGTAATCAGAGGTGCTATGGTGAACAAATTTCTAACAGCTTAGTACGATGCGACACACCACCAAGCTTTATATTTGAAATTCCATATTATTTTTCCATACCTCTCACACATTCCAGGATGGCCTCGTCTATTTTGTCAGGTGTATTTTTTTTGGGGCGCTTTGGGGTCAAATTGGTATAATCGATTGAATCTGTATAAC
Organism: Styela clava; assembly: GCF_013122585.1. Lineage (NCBI taxonomy): Eukaryota > Metazoa > Chordata > Ascidiacea > Stolidobranchia > Styelidae > Styela > Styela clava. The sequence continues at coordinate 20,134,733 of NW_024102835.1, read as the reverse complement.
TCGGTGACTGAATTGACAACTGAACTTCCTCAGAAGATACTCCTTCATCAATTTCACTTGAATCCGTTGTCAAATTTCCAGAAGTACTGAAAAATAAAATTGATGAAGCTTAGTTGCGGAGATATAGGTAATAACAAATCTCTGATTAAGCAGACTGTCCTAACAATCATCCATTTGATAACAGATTATGATAGGAAATGCAGAAAAACATAGATTGCTGCGGAAATCTATCTGCTGCCATTTGAACATTGAATTCACATGATGACAAACATGCGAGTATTTCTATCCAGCCAAACAAAACATTTCTATAAAATACCTGACTGACCTTCTTGGCTGGACATGCGGCTCTAAAAACTCCAAGGCATGCATGAACTGCCATCTCCCTCCTGATGCTGCCCCTGCACCACTTCTGTGTAAATCTCTCTCTTTCCTTTTTTCCCTCATATATCTTTCTCTCAACTTTGACCACAATTTTTTGACCACATCAACTGAATAAGCAAGAAACTAAAAATGTATTGCTATTTTGAGTTGCCCTATTTTCCTGTCTAAACACTAAGATGTTGTTCAACTATTATCCACGGAACTTCCTCGCTCAATAGGCTATGCCCGGGCTACTTAACTATTTTTGCCAAAGGTCCAAAAACAAAACTTGAAAATTCCTGGGGTACGGTCTGACCAAAAAATGCATTTCATACTGCGCATAACTATATTTTAGTGACTATATCTTTTCGCTTAAAAAGTTAAGGAAACGAGAGTTGTGAAAAACTGACTAACCGCAAAATATTCCACATCCTTTTACATATCCAAAGTTAAATGGAGACAATCCTCCAAAATAAAAAAAAACAGACGCGGTCTGAATCGAATACATTAAAGTTCCGGATTCGAACCGCGGTCCGCTAGTTGATTAGCCCTGGGCTATACTACCAAGAGGATCCAAAATATCACAGGAAATATTTAATTTAACCATCGATTTGGCGGGTCCAATGTAGTTTCTCACTCTTCTATCTGGCGTGGCGTAAAAATGTTCGCATAGGTAAATTCTAACCCCCACCTGACTATGCCATCCAAAATTATGTTGTAAACAATCGCCCGAAATGTCATCTGTGCAACAATAAACAACTCACTAACCCGGCAACTCTCTCGTATCAGGATTGTTACGACGAAAAAGCGAGAGAAATAGCTAGCTTGATCTTGGGTGAAAGTCTGTGCATGTTGAACGACCATTTTGGTTTGGAGGGCCATATTACGTCGCTGTGACGTCGAAGTGGCATAATTTTTGGACGACGTAGTCAGGTGGGGGTTGGGATTGACATAAGCAAAAATTGTCGAGCCAGACCAATTAGAAGTACATGAGGTAAGAAACTACACGAGGCCCGATTCGGCTAGATATAATTGGAACTTTGTAACTAGCTTGTGCATTATTAATAGGCCCATAATGTGGTGACAATATGGATCGTTGTGAAGGTTGAAACTGTAAAGTACTCTGGAGACATGTGATGGATGTGCACTAATTCAAGAAATGGTCTCCACTTACCATTAGTGTTTATTGCCGATGCGATAGATCTCCAAGTTACATCTCGAAGGTTGCTGTTCCTATAACTTTTTATTGATGAGTTATATAGATGTGGATGTTGCTCGACAAGGCCTATAAGCATGCCCTCATCTAGAACTATGGTGACCTGTCTGCAAAATGAATGATCGGTATTACAATATTAAGGTGTCTTGTTAATTATTCAAGAGCTATTCCAGATACATGCTCAACAGGCTACATGCATTCCTAGTACTGTAGTAAGCAGTAAAAATATAAGAAAGGTCTGAAGGTAGTGATGTATCGTAAAGCCGTATGAGAGTTATAGAAAGATATTTTAGGATAGGATTTACATATTTATCCCGGGGGAGAGGAAAGCTGATAAGACGGCTTATCCATATGGCGAACCACGGCCTCTCGTCCCGTTACCATTCCAAGTTGGGTATGGGATTAGTTATATTGCTTATTTTCGGAAGCATGGTTTATTTTGGTCATCACGTCCATTCATCCAAACTCAGATAAGGATGGGATAGGATTTACATATTTATCCCGGGGGAGAGGTACCGGTACCGGTAACCTGGTAACGGTATGCCAGGCATGTCACAGCAATAAATATCAGAATATTGGGCATGTCAGCCTGTGGTAGTAACACCAGACTGACAGATAACCATACAGCAATAGCTGTGAATTGTCTGAGCCTGCAATAACCGTAGTGCTTTAATTGAATAAAAAATATGAGAAACTCACTCGTTCAGTTCCATCGTTTTTGTGACTTATTTCTGCAGTCTCGCTAATAAGCAATTTCTAGGCCACCGTATAGTATAAAAACTGAATAAGAAAACAAATCGTTTAGTAACTTATGCAGTAGGATACGGGTAATAAGCTAGCTAACAACTTACATTGCAATTACCGGTACAGAACACGGCAAAACACGCGAGCGCAATCGCACCGCGGCTGTGTGACAGCAAACGTGCGAATGCAAACCGACTGACGAACCGTGTTGCCTCATCGACAGATTGTCGATCAGTGGGATGTGTGTGTGAACGTGACGATGGCCGATGTCGAAACGATTTGTCGGTCGGTCGAATTGGTCGCTCTGTGTGTGAGTCGGCCTTAACGATGAGCACAAAAAAATTATTACGACAAGACACTTTAAATGCTCGCATCGGTCATGGATTGAACATTTCACGTAACAGAAATCTCGTAATCCGTTTTTTATTTTTAATCATGAAGAATGTTGCGCGGAAATTTCCGATTACACCCTCTCCTCAAAAGCCTGGCTGCGCTCCAGCTCATAAATAATGTCATTTTTCAATTCCGCCTCTTTGCCATACTTCGAGGCTATATTGTTGCGAATATTATCAGAGCTGGTATTGCTTCCTTGAACGGTTACAAAATTAGCCAAGTCAGTATTTTGAAAAGTAATCGAATAGCTCGCGGAGCCCCTGGATTTCTCTCGCGGAGCCCTGGGGCTCCGTACGGAGCACTTTGAGAACCTATGGCCTAGCCTATTGGTAAATCCAGCCCTGTTGATGGTCTCTACAGCAAATTTCTGGCCCTAATCACTCAGCAGATTGAAATAAATGGTTTTCAGCATTTATTAGCAAAGATAGATATTTTAATTAAACATATAGTTCAACTTAAAGCCTGTATAATGATATTATAAATATATGTCCCATTATTACTGCATTGTGAGAAGGTTTTCCACAATCAATCAATCTTTTATTTGTCAACACAAAAAACAAGCATATAGAAAACTGTTACAACAAACGAAATATACTGATCATGTTAATTGTGTGACTGGAGTCGCGAGGGACCTATAAAGGTCTTCAAGCAGCGACACCTAGCTGATGCAGGTTAGTATAAAAAAGTAACTAAATAAGACACAACTACTGAATACCAGTAGTTGCGGCAGTATACATAATTGAGGCTACTGTGCAGATTATTTAACAAAATAAATGTATAACTATCACGAGAGAACGCACTGAAGAGAGAAAATGAGAGGACAACAAGAAAAAATAAAGAAAAACTTAGAGAGAATGCAAATTTGACAAATGTAAAAAACTAAGAACCATGGAAAACGAACAATACGCACAAAATATTTCTAACAAGTACAATTTTGAAAACTTATATACAAATGAAAAGAGGGAAAATTACCACTCTGATTAAGTTACAGCGAATAATATATTGCTAACAATACCGGTACGGTATCCTATTATACGTGTATAAAACTTGCAATAAGGGGGATAAAATATGACGAGAAAAAAAAACGGTCATAGTATTGGTAAATAACAGTAAACATACTTTCACTGAGTTATTGTTGTTTGCCCGACTTGCTTAACAGCGAGCAATTTGGTAGGCGACACTGTCGAGTACCGGTACGGTACTTCACTGGTTACAGGAAGAGAGATAGTTACTAATGTATTTATTTTTCAAATTTTTTTTAAACATACCATACGATAGCGATCTAATGGCATTAGGTAAAACATTCCAGAGCTTTACACCCGTATATTTGATTGACTTCTGTGTTCTGCTTGACGAGTATCTTGGGACGTGGAATGAACCTGACGAAGCTGATCTAGTGGAATGGGAATGGATAGTACTCTGCTTCGTAAAAAATTCAGTGAATGCTATGGGAAGTTTACCATCGAAATATTGATGCATAAGTTTCAATATCTCGATTTCATGAATATGACCAAGTTTAACTATGCTACATCTGTGGTATAAAGGGTCAAGTCTAGACCGAAATGGTGCATTACATACAGCTCGGACTGCTTTATTTTGCAACACCTCCAATCTTCTAAGGAGAGTTGTCGAAGCGCTACCCCATGACATGATACCATACTGTACATATGACTGGAAAAGTGAAAAATAGACCCTTCGAAGTGCTGGCATCGTAAGAAATTTTCTGAGTGTAAATAATATTCCGGAAGCACGGGCCACCTTTCCAGCGATGTAGTTAATATGTGTGGCCCATTTTAATTGGTCATCAATATAGATGCCAAGGTATTTATAAGAGTTGACATTTTCAAGCTGAGCTTTATCAATGCTAACATGAAACAGAGTTTTATTTTTTTCTTTAATTTTGGGACTAATCAATAAGCATTTTGACTTTTCAATATTTATTGTGAGCTTATTACTGGTCATCCAATGTGCAATTTTTTGCATTTCACAGTTCATATGCAATTCCAAATCAACTAATGAAGCTGAACTTGCGAACAATCCAGTATCATCAGCAAAGAGTTTGACAAGCAATTTAGTCGCGTCAGGAAGATCATTGACAAAAAGGAGGAACATCAATGGGCCAATTATCGAGCCTTCCACACTACAGCACTATCAAGTCTATAAGGTTTAAGCGTCTTCCAATGTCTCAGATAGAAACTTCAGTCTTTATTTCGCATATTTATTTCATTAATGCCATTAGCATTTGAACTGATTCCAATGTACCTGTTCCATTGTTGTTTAATGTAATATCCTAAACGTGACTTCAAATTTATATCTCACTTCAATCATCACATGTTTGAATACCGGAGCTGACTTCTACTGATTTGTTATTATTTTACATTTTTTTTTATAAATTAACTGTCGTACTTGCTAAGTGTCCACTAAGTGAAACGCTACAAAAAAAAGCAGTGGTTTAATAATGGACTACATTTTTAACCGAATCCAAAAATACTCCATAACTCAGTCAACCCTTCCTCCAAGGAGTTTTTGTTAAATTGTTCAAACATCTTAATTAACTGTTAATCTTGATAGCGAACATGAGGGGCAGAGGGGAGCTGACTGTGATGGTCGTATCGCTCCCCAGTCTATACCGAATAACTGTGTGTTTTGTATATAATTTTCATTGATTCAATGCTTGTATTCTGGTTGACGAAATAGGATAGGATAGGAAAGGATTTACATATTTATCCCGGGGGAGAGGAAAGCCGATAAGACGGCTTATCCATATGGCGAACCACGGACTCTCGTCCGGTTACCATTTCAAGTCGGGTATGGGATTAGTTTTACTGTATTGTTTTTTTCGGAAGCATGGACTTGGTGGTGGAGGAAGCCGTAACCGACCAGCGGTTACGTGAACCACCCAACGACGGCGAGGAGTCCAGCAATCCTCTCGCACATAACCATCCCAGCATGGGATTCGAACCTGCGAACCCACGCAGAGTAGTTAGAGGTGCGGTGGCGAGCGTATTCCTAACGCTTAGCCCGTTGAGCCACACCGCCGCGCCTTCCATAAATCTCTCTCTCGTATTCAGTCATGTTTTTTAACCTAGTTAGGAGACCGGTATTGTACCATTATAAGCTGGAGATATTCATCTTTTTTTGTATACCGGTACCGTACAACTTATCCTGCCTATTGGCAGGCTGGCCAACATTTTTGTTCGTAGGCCTATTTCAATATTTACTAAATAATTTAGTTTTCACTTCTTGCAGCCTTGGTACGGTATCGGTAGTTTAAATAACACGTCAGCATGCCTTCAGTAAATGATTGCTAGCTGTACAGGTATAATTGCGTAAAACCAGTAAACAAACGTGATAGAAATGGTATGGGTTATAGATTGTCAATGTTAAACGCTTCCAGTATCGGTACCGTACCTAAAGCGACATTAGCGCCGCATTTGCAGCGCATATCCCACAGAGCACGGCGAATTGGCAGAATCTCATGGTCTAGTGAGAATGACGTCATCGGAAACACCGCGCTCATTAAAATTAATTAATGAACGATTATCAAAAATCTTGACCATGTTCATCATGATAAAAATATCAAAAAAGATGTAAAAAATATTCTATCCTCAAAACTGCACACGTCTACATTGAAAGATATCTAGGTGATTACGAAAAATGCAAATTTCTGCTCTGGTGATCACATTCCCCATATGCTAATGTTAAATTTTTATTTTTTACATCACTTTTCTTTTTACGCGTAGGATGGGTTTTTAATGAATAAGGTCTATTTAACAACGTGGTTCACAAAGCTGTCATTTGCCGAGTATACTAGTGCTGGTACCGGTACTATGCGATTCAAGAGTCCTGCTGCACACTAACACAAATGTATTTCTGTAACGTTTTGTCAGACCAAGAGTCTTGATTCCAGCATATCAGTCGATTTTGTCTTAATCCAATTTAAAATAAGAAATCTTTTTGGCAATACCTTCCATCTTATATTCTGTACGTTTTAAACCTTATCCAAGGTTTTGTTTACTCTCCTGATTTTATAATCAGTTTTTATTTGCGAGTATTTGTTTTTACCAACCATTTTATCGCCTTTTTGCTGATTATGGAGTCGAAATAAACTTATCTTATCTTAAGATTTCAAAGCAAAGTAGGCTGCAGTCTTTGTAAAAGAATATTGCCGATTTTTACTGATAACACTTAAATTTGAGAAAAGCCACGGCTTCGAATATGACACTTTTTAGCCCAACATTGGTTACGGTAGACAAACTTCGAATTCTCGAGTCCTCTCGAGTATTGGATTTGGACCGCACATAATTATTTATTTTGGATCATTAGCCCCAGTTTAGATGTTTCATTTCATAAAATGACTTTTATAGTTTTGAATATACACGAAAAGAACTATAACGCCACAATAAACAATCTTGACTAGCTAATAATCATTAGTCGGTCGAGGAAGTGTACGTTTAAGGATGCCGAAATATAATTTCTGGAAAGACCGGACCCAAATAATTTTTAAGTTTTGTATGCGGACCTTCGGTAAAAATAGTTGAGTAGCCCTGATGTAAACCACCCCATGGCGCAGAAACATAATAATCAACCACAGGATTCGAACTCACGCATGGTAATCAGTGGAGTAGTGAAGGGCGTATTATAAACGCTCATCACACTGCCGAGCCTTTTGTAGGATATAAAACCCTAATTCACTGGTAGATTGGGAGGTTGCAGTCTATACTAGTCCATGTAGGTATCGTAAGTTCATTATGAGCAATCTGCTGGAAAACCTCTTCCATCGACATGCCTCCTTCAACCTTCATTAATTTTTAAAGGGAACAATGAACCAATGGCAAGCAATCAATGATGTATAACAGGTTCATTTTATTTGGACTTTCGCCTTGTGCCATTACTGACTTTAGGAACACTATTACAAATACAAGCAAAAGTTTTGAACCTTTATTTTATTAGTTTTGAATACATCAGATTAAAAGTATACACATGAAATATCTACAGTGGAAAATTTTTGAAGTTGCTACAGCTGCTAGTGCTAACTATTCATTTAAAATTTAACCTCATTTAAAAAATACAATTGCATATTTGGGAATTAGAAAAAATCTTCAAATAAAAGGTTTTGATTCATACATTGTGGCACCATAAGAGTCTGGTTAATCACTTCCATATTGGCATACACATCTTGGCAGCAATTTCTACCATTTCTCATTTAGGGAGAGTCTTAACATTGATTTTAATGAGGCATTGCACTCGATTGGCGGTACTATTAATTCAAAATATATAACTTGGAGTATGGGTATTCAGATTACAATAGTAGCAAAAGTGCATAGGGAACACATTTAACTCACTGATACAGCCATTAAAAACAATAAGGATGCGTATTTTGGAATAAAAAATACATGAAATTAAAATTGACGGTGTCCAGACAAGAATTTACTTTGACATAGAACTCACTACTTTCGACAAAAAAAAAAGCATATTTGAGAATAAAAACCTTAAATTTCAATTAAGTTACCTATTTCAAGGATGAACATAATATTTAGGTGTAGTATCTATAACTTCATTACAGGCATATGGGAATACTTGCATGTTGCACTCATGAAAAGTAATTTAGTTTACTTGAAAAATATTATGCTTATGGTGTAGCAGATGTTGAAATCCTATATTACTGGCACATTTTAGTTTAACCTTAGACTGAATCATGTCGCACCAATAACAACATTGTTTTATCTAGCATTTTTTAAAAAAAATTTTTCATGTTAATGCATTAAATCTAGTTCGTCAATAACCGCCCTAATTGGAATCCCTCCAGTCCATGTCGAACTAGAAAGCCTTTTCCAAATCAACTAGTAACTCCCTCTAATAAGATATATTGTTATTGTAGGGGGAAACAGAATATACACAAGAAATTTAACAAACAGTGGTTACAAAAATCAGAGAATAAAGAAACTTATTTTCGCAAATTGAATTAATGGGTTTCAGGAAGTACTTTAAAAATCAAGAAATGTAAAATAGGATTTCATATTTATCCCAGTACTTGAAAAAGGAGCCCAACAGTAGAATATTTTAAACCAATCCTCAAGTAGTCCTCCCCACAGTGCAGTGGTTCTCAACCTTTTTCATTAAATTCAATATTTAATGGAGCCTTAGCTCAGTAGAAATTGTTATGGCAAATCGCACTCTCGCTTTTGTACAAATCAAGTTGTTTACAACGTGGTATTATAGTAATAAACAGACCTCAAGAATGGTATATTCAGCAAGTGCAAGGCAAAATTCCTTCCAAGACCTACAAAATCCCCAGGGTTGGGAACTTTGCCGTAGTGAGTGTAAATGCTGGGAAGCAAGGCTTTTCACAATATTCAGGGCTCTAATTTGGCGCGGCGGTGTGGCTCAACATGCTAAGCATTAGGAATACGCTCGCCATCGCACCTCTGATTACTCTGCGTGGGTTCGCGATCGAATCCCATGTGGAATAGTATGTGAGAGGATTGCTGAATTTCTTGCCGTCGTAGGGTGGTTCACGTAGCCATTGGTCAGTTACAGCTTCCTCTACCATAAAGTCCATGCTTCCGAAAACAAATAACTAACTAATCCCATAACCGACATGGAATGGTAACTGGACGAGAGGCGTGGTAAGCCATATGGTTGAGTAGTCTTATTGCCTTTCCTCTCCCCAGAGATAAATGTGTAAATCCTATCCTAATTTGATCGCACACAAATTAATATGAGTTGATATAAAAATATTGGCAGTACGGGGAGAGGAAGGGTTTTTGCGATATACAAAGACTGAGTTCAAATTACAATTTAACAGAAAGAATATTTGATTGATTTGCAAAATACAAAATATAAAAATCAAGTGCCACGATAAATGGGAATAAAATAATTAGATGCTGTGGAACGTTCGGAAGTCAATATGTTTGGGTGCGAATATTCATATGGCTTTTATTTTCACTGAGTCCCCTATATTGAGGTCCATATCTTCAGGAATGTCAACCATCACCCAGTTTTGTTTTTCAGAATCGTATTTCTCCATGGTTTCCATTGAACTGAAAGAGAGACAAGAACAAAAATAAGTTACAATACTATACATTACTACAGGCTTCAAAATTTGTTAAGACTCGTGAGAAAGACTAAGTTTTTAATGATTTGCCATTGCCAAATCCATATGTGGTTCTCAAATGGTGGGGGCGCCCCACAATCGCGTAGAGGGGGTATGAAACTAATTGAAAATAAAACTATTTGTTAGATTTGATCTCCTTATTTTAGATATTCAAACTCCTTTATTTTGGATATTTGGGTTCCCTCTAAATATTTTCAACATGATTTTTAAATAAAACATACTTTCGCCTTATTATCTGTTATTTGTAGCTTGTTGTTAGCTACGGCAGTTATATTTGAGGTGGGACACAAGACTTGACAAATTGACTGACTTGACTGAAAACAGGGTGTATGAAGCATTTTGGATGAAATCATGGATTTGTGTATTGACTGCTTGACCAACGTTAGTTCGAACCGGTGCTATGGAATCTGCTGGCCAGCATGCTCAGGTTGAGTGGATTATCAGGCCTGAGTTACTGGAGTTCTGTTGGATTAAATTTTAAACAGCAAAGGAAGTCATGATTTATGAACAAACCTTCATGGTAGGGTCATACCTGATAGCACTGGTCGTCGATTTCCTAATTTAATTAAACCAGCCAGGAGGATAAATTCGGCATGAAAGCCTATTCAAAATAGAGCGCTTTATAAATCATCTTCGAATGAGAACCTATTTAGAGTCTAGTAATCGGGTGATTATTTTAAAAGCCACTATGAAGGAACTTTCGTGACAAGATCCCTCTTTTCGACGTCCTGGCCACGTATATGTATATGGGAGTTATAAATTAAATTTCAAACAAGCCGAAGCCAGTCATCCATCTTTAAAAAAAACTAGTAAAATATTCATCAGAGTCACTGTAAACTTATTATACCCAATATCACATAATTACGATGAACATTTAGTATCTGCACAACTGAATGCAATGTGATAAAATAATAATATAACTATACATACCGCCATCCACCAACTGCATAAATGTTCCCGTTGAAAACAAAGCTTTTGAAGAGATTACGAACCGATATCATCGGTGCAAACATGGTCCAGGAATTGGATGATGGATCGTATGTTTCGACAGTTTTCAGATCCTGCCCCCTATTACATCCACCTTGTATACAAAGAGTAAAAGTGTGTCAATATCAGCTCAAAGCTAAGTCATACACTTGAAATCCGAACATCCAAAATTTCAGCTTTTGCATGTACTCGGAAGATATATCTCATAAAATATAAGTCATATATAAATTTAGACAACATATCACTGGGAGTTGGGTAAATATTTTATGTGAATATCAGCACTGAGCTTAAATTTATCACTATTTAGAAGAAATATTCCATAAAACATGAGTATTTTCATTTTGAAATAAATTTATTGCAAAGTGCAAGCAATTTCAATTTAAGCGAAAATCAGTTATTGCTTTTCAAGTCATATAGAAGAAATGTCTAAAAAAAACATTATTCAAGAAAAATTAATTTGAGTCATATTTATGCAATTGTGATATCAGGAGTTGAATCAACTATTTGATTGAAAATAAAAATAAATCAGATATGACTGCGGAGTTTGTAAATTATTTGGCGACTCAAATAGTTTGTTAGAATTTTGCTAAGCCTTTGTCTGAAGTTTGAAAAAAACCTTCAATATTATAAAATTCATGCTTTTAAAAAATTCAACAATTTCAAAATGCTTTTCATCTGCGCATATGCCTAAAAATTATGTTTGAATATGACAAAATATGAATTTTTGTTCAATTTCTAAAATAAAGGCATGTGTCACGTTTTTGTTGTGTAATATAATAAGAAAAGAAGTTGAATTTAATTCATAAGATGATTTTTTGTAAAGCAAAATTATCAATTACCAGATAGACTAGAATTGGGTGGGATGAATAAAACTGAAAAGTACGATCTAAAACTTAGAAGACCAATCTAAAGCTTAGTCAGGTTTTTATAATCTCATTGTCATCAAGTTGGGTGACAGCATATTATGGCAAGGTATCAATAACTTGTGCCATAGACCAGGGGTGGGCAAACTGCCAATTGCAAAGCAAACTTGTGTGGCCCGCAGAGAAGTGACAATTTTGAATGAAGTTTTACTTGGAAATGCCCTAATCCGTTCTAAGCCCCCACAAAACTCAGACAAAATATTTGTATAAATTATAATAATGGTTAAAACTTGCAACAAATACATGTTCGAATTAGATTTCTGTAGAATAAATAAAAAAGGTACATGTGGAAAGATGAAGAAATATTGAATAAAAACTACGAACTATATATTTGTTTACCGTCGGCATTGGCCAACTAGGCTAGACTAAACGAAGACCGTGGAGAATGGGAGGACGGCGCAGTCGGAGGAGGAAGCTAAAGTTGACAGCTGAGAGATAACGGAATGTAAAAATAAGCACACACACGCATGAAATTCAAAATTTCCACCTTTTTTCATTTCATTTTACTTTTGTTTTAACTGTTATTGTTATCTCACTAAATTTTGCTAGAAACACATTGTACATGCCCACAGGAAACAAATTGGTCAATTCAATGACAGACAATTTATCGCCACGTCGCACACAGCTGCTTTTGAATTACGATAAAAAATAATAAAATAATTGTAAAATGGTTTAAATCAGAACAGGAACAGGATTGTTAGCATATGTGCATCATATTTTGTATTCTTATAAACGCGAAAAACGATATTCGAAGGTTGCGATATTAAAATATTATATTCAAATTAGACATCCCTTCTTCAAGCACTGCATTAAATTAACCTACAATAAACAAATATCACTAAACTTGATTTGCAAGTTTTCGGCTTTTCGTATGTAGAAAATCTTACATCGGCCGAAGCAGTATTTTTACAAGAAGAATTTTTCGTAGTTGGATTTTTTTGTATCCAGAGCCTTTTATAGGTATTGTTTCTATGTGCGACCCACGGCTTCAACCACTTATTAGTAACTAGCCCTCCTGTAATATAGATTTGATATCCCTGCCTTAGACCACAAAAGCTTTTCATGACCATGCTATATTTGAAAATGAGCTTTCTGTCCAAAAGGCAGATAATGTTGCACCACTTAACGGGATAATCTGAAAGAATTCTTACTGGCCTTACGCTTTTGCTTTGTCAGGCGTATTCAAATATCCTTCTTTCTCATTTATAAGTGTATTGTTTGAAAAGGAATGAAAATTCTTCACTTATTTACAGGAATTTGGACTTTTTTCAATAAATATAGATTTTGCTACACCAGAACTAGTTCAATTTCAGCATTACTTGTGGATCTCGTTAGCCACTGTGTAGTGATCACAAAATGTAAAAGCTCACACCGGCAGGATAAATTAAAAGTGCTTCGATATATAAAATTATTAAACTTTACACAACTCTATCTGTTAGTATAAAACTTTTTGAATCAAATCATATTGGAAAAAGAACTCGAACAAGTTATCCAGAATCGAATGAACTTAAAACAACTCACCGAGCACATAAAGTCGATTCTGGAATTCAACAGCAGCAGATTTGTATCTTGCATTCAGCATTGGTGAAATGAAACTCCATGTTGACGTAAATAGATTGAAGCATTCCGCTTTGTTGTTTGAACCCATTGATCCTTCATATCCTCCCAAACTATAAATGCTTCCTGCAAATTTAAACAAATTTATTTTGGTCTCAGAATAACAGCTGAACATTATATTGGGATTTGGAATAAAAGTAAAACCATTAAAACCAGAAACATTTTCTGAAAGTTTGCTCAAAGAAATATATCAAGCACATGTTGGATCTTGAAATATTGATCAATAACAAAGCATTTGTTTTAAATACTAGCTTTATAAAGTTTATTCGTAATTATCAAATACAGTTATACATCGGTATTCAAACATAAATCATTCCGGATTGATTCCGGAGTTTGGCTCACAGATTTGTTTAAATGCCCAAATATTTTTGCTACACGAAATAATGGAAATAATTTTAGTTAGTTCCAAACTACCATGATTATTAACAAAACGTGTACCAAAACAACAATAATTATTTAGCTATATACATAACGAAGTTTAAACTTAATAAACATGATAAAAATACAAAATTTTGTATCGGTTATGTTATGTTTTAGCATATTTCCGTATGGGATTCGTTTTTAGATGCAATGAGGGTCATTAAAAATTGCGCACCATGTGCCAGCTCCGCTTTTGTGTTAAACGTAAAGATTGCCATGCGAGTAGACTACAGCGACACATTGTATTACAGTACTACTTCGATTTGGCCTTTGTGTCCATATTTGGGTGAACTCACTTGGTGGCACCCAGTTGCTCGAGCACCAAATATTCATTTGAGTAACACAGCATTTTTGGCTAGATTTTTTCAGTTGACTATCAACTTGTTCGAGTATCGAGTAGTTAAACAACGAGGAAACGCTGTATACGATATTGGTATATGCACTGAGTGAGAAATGAGACACGATCTTGAAGAACATGTGTATGAATATTTCATAACTTACTCAATGTGTTGTTCTCAGTTCAAGAGAATAACAGCATAATAAATCTAAACAGAACCCTATCGTAATTACATTTCGCATGGTACTCATCATATTGATGACACTTTATAGGAATGTTCCAAATTATTAAAGTCTTTTTACACTAAAATAAAATACTTGGTGGAAAAAAAAATTTTGGATGTTAAACTATATCAAGCAAAAATCGAGCTTCGCTACTGTTGCTAAGTATGTATCGCCATGTATCCACACGTGGACAATTATTATTTATCACTCGGCAGAACCTCTTCTGTTAAATAGTTCTGACGATCTCATATCAAGCGTGATATAGTATTTATCTCAAACTGCAATGGTAATGAACTTCAAAAATGAAAATACTTTTTCTTTTGCACTATACCTGATTATGTTCTGCAACGTGACTAACGTGCTAAGCAATAGGACTAAACTCGTCATCGCACCTCATTAGCCTGTGTGGGTTCGCAAATCCGTAGTTCCAAAGGATTCGAAGTTCCAAATCTCATGTTGAAATAACTATGTGCGGGAGGATTGCTGGACTTCTTGCCACCATTGCGAAATCGCTGGTCGGCTACGGCTTTCTCCACCATCAAGTCTATGCATCTGAAAAAAGATATGTGGCCAACTGGTCCCAAACCCGACATGGACCGGGGTGTGGACAAGAGACCAGGCTCTTCCCCAAGATAAATATGTAAATCCTATCCTTAATGTTATAATATATATAATCTTTCCAAGGGTTCCTGCATTAAAATTTTATTTTATTAAAAAAAAATGCCATTCCAACATAGCCAATTGACATCCTTCTATTAGACAGCAGTCGTTCAAAAAATACATTTTTCCAAGTTTACTCAGAATATTAAGTCGGCAGACGTCGCTTCAATTTATCCATTTTAAACTGACATTTGATGGGAGTTTTCAACAAAAAGAGATATATATCCATCATCATGTTAAGTACGTTTGATAAAAAAAAATTTATGCTATTCTTTAACTTCACTGGTTGAAGTAATTTTGTGCAATCTCAGAAATGAAACATCGGCTGATCTATGTTTACACACAGCTATGCTACTAAATAAAATGGAGATTAAATTCTTACATTATAGACGACTTGCTCTAAATTCATTTAATGAATAATTGAAAAGCCAGAAAATTACCCTGGTTGAAAAATGATGTTTTTTAAACACTGAAACAAACTAAACAGAGACTCAATTATCTGCCTGGCAATGTACAGGAAAATTTAATAAAATAACATGATTTGAATAAACATACCTTGCATGCAGATGACTGCAGGACCATTACATTTAACAATCTTGCTCTTCATCTTTGTCCACTGGTTTCTCAGAGAATTATACTTTTCCACTGTTGTTGTGTCAGATCCACCACATCCACCAACAATCCAGATCTCACCTAATATGTGTATAGAACCTCAATTTGGATATTTTTGGATGGATTTTTTTTAAGTATGAATATATTAAGGTGATATTGGCATAAGGATAAGGGCATTGCCAATCTTTCATCGTCGTGGGATTCAAATTTTTAATACTCAACGCAGCAGTCAAAATTCATCTGCTCTATCTGGTTCGAGACTTTTACGAGTTCACAGTAGAGGTGGGGGTGATGGCCTCATGAGTCGCTCAAGTTGGCAAAGGAGGGTTCTTGGGTTCAAGCCCATGTTAATTCAGTTTGAAGCCCATGACCATCATGTTCAAACTTAGTATGACGAACCAGAGGCCTGACAGGTTTGTAATTGTACCCGTGCTAGTTAAACAATAAAACAGATATAATTGGATTCAACCCAACATGTAAAAATTTTGGTATGTGAATCAAGATGGCGGCAACCAGAACGTAGTATGCGTACCAGGTTAAGGTAAGGCCATAATATTATTACAATTTTCTTTATTTTAGGTCTATTACGAGGTCGAAGACTAGCCAAATGCCTCCCATAGTATTTGGACCTGAAATTATGGCCTAACCCTTTCCTGGCACACATGCTACATTTCGGTGTCCGCCATCTTGGTTTGCATACTTTGGAAGTACCAAAATTTAATTGTCATATTACATTAAAATTAATCATATTGAAAATGAATTTTATTCTTGGATTAGTTGGAAAGAAACCTCTGTTTATTTCAATGCTATTTGTTTACAATAGAAGTGTTTATTTCAATGCTATTTGTTTACAATAGAAGCCAATGAAATACCGTTACTTTACTGCACAAAGAGTTGGGTTTATCGCTCCACTCTAAGACTTTATGATTACTCAAATTAGAAAGTCAATTCACTTACAATGGAAACGTAATATGCTGACATTATGAATATTTTAAATTCGTGTTAAGAGGCAGAAAATGGTTTAAACAAATTTCACTCAAGTATTTTGCCAACCTCTGATATTACAGATACTTTATAAACAATGTATCTAAGACATGCCATGCTTTAACCTCAGTTGAATAATAGTTCGAAAACTTAAATTTTGTCATTGACACCAAATTCTATAGATTTAGTAAGAAACTTTAATAATGCTATAAATTTGTGATTACTTTGTTATTGATTGCCGCACTTTGATTATTGAAATATAGATTATTCATACACTGAACATATAGAGTAGTGAATATTTGGATAAGTCTGGAAAAACATTAATATTTGGTAATATGAATTGAAAGAAAGAACTATTCAACCAAACGTCATTAGTTGAGGTATATGAACTACTAACCATCAGCCAAAGTCATTGGTGGGGAGTCGCCATGATTTTTCAACGAACTCTTTAATTCCTCCCATGTAGCATTAACATCGACATATTTAAGTCGATAGAATGAGTTGTCGCCAACTAAGACATAAATATGCTGATTCAATGCAATAGCAGAGAACATCTTTGACTTCATGTCTTCATTCATTTTCTACATAAAGAAAGAGTTTTGTGAGTTTCAGCTCATTACATGACACATATACAGAATGGGAGTTTGAGATTCCCTGGAACTCTACTGAGATCTAAGTTCGTGTTGCAAGTTAAAGATCCATGGTTCAAACCTGATGACTATCACCAGAGATGTCAGTTTTGATTTTTTTTTTTCGAATCAAATTAAAATGTGTAAATTCTAGTAATTTGGTATGGTATGAGATAATCGTTTATTAATGCTCATTTTCGACCTCCCAAGCTGGCAGCATCAGTGTTCGTATTAATGGCTGCTTTGTTCAGAGCGAAGATGAGGATGACCCCATAAAAGAGTCATATTTTATGTTAAAATGAAGCGAGTTTATCTTTACCAATTATTCCTTCTTCACTATAATAGGCTTATTTGGTATATTTGCAATATTGTTTAAAGATTCGTGACCTTCTATATGCCAAAAGGTTGTTCAGTGTTGTCAGTTGGTCATGAAGAGCAGGTAATGCTTACCTGCATTTGCTTCCATTCATTTGACCTTGGATTGAACTGTTGGAGATGGGAAGATGTCCAGTCAAAAACGACCAATGCGTCATCTGGTATAAGAAACAAAGGCTGTATTAGATATCTATAAAGCCATAAATATTACTAATCAATTACAGAGAATTTTCATTCGTCAATTTCGTTTTTCCTTACAGCCAGTCCATTATTTTTGCCACAATCAGTAAGGCTGTCAGTAAGGCTGTTTTACATAATGTGTGGCCATGATGCCCTATCCATATACAATTAACCAATAATTGTCCTTTTTATATAATACAGTTTCAGTCATTGGTTTGCTTTTAATCCAATAAATGTACTCTTGTCCAGTGTGCAGATGTGGGGTTGTGAAGTGGGGGAGAATTCACATCTGGGTCCAAAATCAAATTAAGGCCCATAAAATGACTTGTTTTCCAACGAAAATTTTGACTACGATAATTGCCATTGAAATTTTGAACAGGAGAATAAAAATCTTCGAATAAGACTCCTGACTAACGATTGTTTGTGAAGTTGACTCCTGCTTCGAAACACAGAGTGGATGCTACCCTTTACTATACAATACAAATAGGTAATTATCTGGGGGGTGATGTGCTAGTGGTCAAAGTTTTGCACCTATGTATGGGATTGGGTACTGGATTGCCAAATCAGACATATTACGTTCTTTCCGAGAACAGAATCTCGTTATGTATCAGTGTTTGCTTGAAGCTTATAATTGAGTAAAAACATGAATATTTGATGTTCATTGAATAAAATAATAAGAATCCTATTAAGTTGAATTACCTTCCAAAGCTGATGCAGAAGAACTTGATGCCAAAGAACTAGATGCAGAAGAACTCGATGAAGCAGTCTTATCATCAATGAATGACAATGCTGCAATTCGTAAAGTTTCTGTATTTGCAGCAATGAGACTCTGAAAACATAAAGATTCAGTGTTTAGTGTTTACTTCTTATAAATTATGTTTGATTGTATATAAATATTTGTTTCGAAAATTTATCAGTCATGTGTGCAGTTGAATCAAAATGATATGTTAAAATTTACATTAAAATATTTGGAAAAATGGAAAATGTTTCCTGCTGGTATGTCTTTCAACACAACTTAGGATAAAATACATTCAGACCTACCAGTGTTATGGAAACCATCCATAACTTTATAGATTGGCGAAATCGAATTCAAGGTCAATATAATCAGGAAAACAGCCATGACGTAGTGAATTTCACATAACTGAAGAAGTCCTCAGAAAATAACTTTGGGCAATGGGCATAAATGATTTGTCCAGTCAGTACAATGACAGAAACCGGTGAGAAACTAAAAGACTTACATCTTGCTCCAGAAGTTTTCTGCGATAAGAGAGTGATATTTTGGTCAAATCCAGTTGCTTGAAAGATTTGACAAACTGCTTTGAACGTTTCTTCTCATCAAATTTTGTCCAATTCATCAAGGCTAAGCATTTTTCCTCTTCAGATGCCTAAAATGAATAAATGTATTTTTTATACTAAAAAAATATCCTGAAATATTTTTCAGTTCAGGAATCTGGTTATAAGGGTGATTTTGAATAGTATATGAAATATAAAAAACATAGTCCGGAAACTCAATATTATGAAACCACAAATCCATTGATTGATGACTACCAAATACTTGTTAAGTAAGGAGAAAAGGCCTGTGCAATCAAACATTTATGGGCCAAGTAAACATCAGCCTGGATTGTCCGTGAGGCGCGTAGTGCTAAGCGCCAGAAATACGCTTCCATCACACCTCGGATTGTCCTGCGTGGGTTCACAGGTTTGGTTCCAATGCAGGGATAGGCGTGTGCAAGAAGGTTGCTGGACTCCTTGCCGCCGCGTGGTTCATGCAACCACGGTTCAGTTACGGCTTTTTAACCATCAAGTCCATGCAACTGAAAAAAATAACTAGCTAACTAATCCCATGCCCGGCATTAACTAGTAACGTGACGAAAGGCCGTAGTTTATCACATCATTGAGCTGCGTTATTGGCTTTCTTCTCCCTTGAGATAAATATATAAACTCAACCCCTCAGTGGTACCCATATTATGTATAATGAAGTGTAAACGTCAAACAAAGTGTGACTAAATATTAAATGAGAGTCTGAATAAATAATATCCCACTAACCGTGTTTTCCTTGGCCTTGATCATTCCCACCAACTGTTTTTCATCTATTTCCTTGAATTCATCCAGTTCTGCAATTTTTGCAAAGTTGTTGGAAGCAATTTTATCACATTTGGCTTCGAGTTGTTTCAGATCGTACAACTTCGAGATATTTATGGTGATGAAGTAAGATTTGGGACCCAAATTCTGTTCCAGATATTCAGTGACAATACCACATAATTCTGAAAAAGATTTTTTTTAAATAAAAAATTAAATCATTAAAAATTACATAATATAGGAAAAAATGAAGATATCCAGTGGAAAGTTTCACCATTATTTAACCCACTATGGCTCTAACCATTTTACCCCAAAAAACCGAAGTATGTGAACCAAGATGGCGAACACTGAAACGTAGTATGTGTGCCAGGTTAGGGTTAGGCCTTAATTTCAGGTACAACGGGAATCACTTGGATAGTCCCCGAACTTGAAATAGAACTAAAATAAAGAAATTGGAACAAAATTATGGCCTAACCCTAACCTGGTACACATACTATGTATCGATGTCCGCCATCTTGGTTCACATACTTCGGGAGTACCTAAAATCCTTTGAGTCAGGTGATCTTTAATACAGGAGGGCCATTAAGAAATAACTTGGTGAAACTAGCGGGTCGCACTTTCATTTTACATGGAATTTCTGGTAGATGCAGACACAAAAAGGGGCTCCCGAAGTATGCGAACCAAGATGGCGGACATCGGAATGTAACATGTGTACTAGGTTAGGGTTAGGCCATAATTTTAGGTATAAATACTACGGGAAGCTCTTGGCTAGTCTTCGAACTGATAATAGGACTAAAATAAGGAAAATTGGAAAATAATTATCGCTTAACCCTAACCTGTTACCCATGTTACGTTCCGATGTCCGCCATCTTGGTTCGCATACTTCGGGAGCACCCACAAAAATGTTGGTCATTGATCTTATGACATGCCTTGTTTGCACAAGCTAGCAGTTGAGGCATTGTAAAGTCATAGACATAGATAAATTGGACTCAGGTATAGGCTTCGGAACACAAAGGGATTGGAATTACTAGCACGTATCAAAATAAATTAAATCGGGAAATCGTTTAGCGGGCCCATCATTAAAAATTGGCATTTCTCTGCGAGCAGCATGTGATCCATAGGTCGCATGTTACACAGTAGCTCGAAAAGAACTAAGTTGCCAAGTAGTCCCAACAGACAATTTAAGAAGGCTTGCGCAGGCCAACTTGTCCGTGATAAAATTTAGTTTTAGAGATGGAACCTCACAAAGAGCCTGAATAATTTTATAACTTGGATTTGGGAGCTGGAGTCGGAGTCAAAATTTTTGGAGACCCGTCTTATGAATGGTTTGGAGGTATGTGTAATTGTTTCTCAACTCCTCAGTTTAGGTTTTTATAATTACCGTAAATGATATATATCCACTTTATTGGTTTCGAATAAAGAGTTTCAAGAGAAAAATGAACTCACTTGGTAGTAGTAAGAAATGTGAAGCCTGCATGTATGATGCGACATCAGATGTCTCATTAATGGGGAATTTGGAAGTATAGATATACTCGATAACTTTCTTAATAGTATCCGCACTGAAGCCTTGGATATCAACTTCTCCTGACAGAGTCTCAACAGTCTGAAAAATAATTATGACAGAAATTGCAGTTGTAAGTATATGCATCACACTGTCACTGTCACTTTGTCTCATATAACAAATGCAATGCACTAAGCTATCGTGCACGATGTTATTGAAACCCATATTACACTATCCATGTCCATGGGAACCTTGGAAAGATTTCTGTGTCCAAGGCAGATTCGTGTGTTGGCCTTATTAGGTTGAGTTTGTGCCCTGCTTACTCCAGAGTTAATCCAAACCATCTTGACATAGTATACCGTACGTACGCAGGTCGCAATTTTTTCCTTATATTTAAAAAAAAAAAATTCGTGAAAAATCGTATGGTCTGCGCTTGCGTGCGGTACATGCACCTATTATTGCTCAGAGGTGTCAATAAAGATATTTTGATTATATTAAGCCCTACAAAAAAATAGGAAGTTATCTATGCAAAAAAGCTAGGCTAGCTATGCAAAAAAAAGTTTGCAAGTTTTTAAAATTGATGAATAGCTTTACTAAGCAAAATGAATGCTGTCAAGTCTCACGAGGCCCACACATACAAGTAATATTGGGGCAACCCTTCAGTACCAAATTTACTATAAATTACTTTGGAGTTTTTTTTATTGAAAAAAAAAAACAAGTGAAAAACACAAGAAAATTATCAGGCGACCAAGGGTTGGGTTGCGACCAATAGGTTGAGAAACACTGGTCGACACAGTTTATTAAACCTTGGGTGAGGTGGTGGGCATGAGTTTTGATTCCATAACGATCAAGTCATGATTCCAACCTATAAACTAACTATAATTATATTTAAAGGTCGGATATCATAAATATACTAACCTCATGCCGAAACATTAACTTAAAATAATCAGTTGCAGTTGACAAAATAATCTTATGCACTCGGAATTTTTCCGAACCAACTTTGATCGTAAAATCACAATATAGACCAGCTTTCCTGTATCTGAAATAAAAATATATAATTTTAGTATCAACATAATTTTTAGTATGAGGTTTGACTATGCTTCTACATCCATTGTGTCAACAGCACTCATAGGTTGGGAAAGACTGACCGAGACTGATATCAGGTCAAACAAGCCATGAACTGCAATATCAAGTATTACAGAATTGAGTAAATTATCGATATTTTAAGTTGAAAATATCTCTTTAAAATAGTAAATCACTCATCTCTGCTATCCCTACTGTCAACTCTAATATAGGTTAGGGTTTACAAAATTATTCCAGGGAGAGGAAAGCCGATAAAACAGCTCAAACATATGGCGAACCATGGCCTCTCATCCGGATACTAGTCCATGTAGGATATGGGATTAGTTAGCTAGTTATTCTGTTTTCGGAAGCATGTACTTGATGGCGGAGTAAGCGGTAAGCGGCCAGGGTTATGTGAACCACCCCATGGCAACGAGGAGTCTAACAATTCCTTCGTACATACCTATCCCTGCATTGAATTAGACTTGCGAACCCATGCAGGGTAATCAGAGGTGAGTTGACGAGCAGATCACTGATGCTTAGCCAGATGCCCCACACCGCCAAGCCTGGCATAAATCTAACATTTCAAATTAAATATATCGGACATTTCCTAAAAGTAAGTACATCTGAATAGTACTGTAATATATTCTAGTTTGTTTGGACATTGAAAACAAATTCCGTTGTCTCAGCTGGCTATAGGGAGCTAGCTGTAATATAACCTGGCAAAGCTGCAACTGGTAACTAATTTCCATACATCAGTATTATAGAAAAGAATAAAAATTAACTCAAAGCAAGATCACTTCACTCACAGGTAAAGGGTTCTTACCTCTAGGCAATGTTACAAGCGACCACAATAAATAATTTACTAGGCAATGCCCAGTCATGAAGGTTCCAATCTTTTTTAAAATGAGTAGTCATATTTTCTGAAATCAGTGACTGCTTGTGAGGGCTTTGTTTGAGGCAAAAGGCATGGGTACGGGACAAATAAGAAATACGATTTCACAGATTTCAATGTACCGTATCCAACAACATGGGTTGTCGGAAAGGAGTTGTGTTCAAGTCAAGGACAAAGATATGTTTTATAAACAATTTACAATATTCATTTTTTTCCGATCATAATACCATCACGTCTTGCGAAACCCCTATACAAAATGATTTGATTTACTGTATGAGGAATATTTTTCAGTTGAAAATTTGTCTACGTGTATGTTATTACTGGTACATTAGTATCTTTTTAAGGCAGTAGTTTTATGTTTTCATGGTCAAACTCTAACTTGTATTCATAATTAGCAACATGTCTGCATCCAACCCCAACATGTAATAAATTCCACAGGAATAATATCCAATTCAATATCTCGAAGACCGCAGGTATACTTATACAAAAAGGTTTTCAGAGACTATAATTTAACAATTTTTCTCAAGAATAGTGTTCCCCAGTTTAACAATATTTTCTGGCTACACAGTCTCTATAAGTATGAACTGTACCATTCAATAGTTATTATTTGGTAAACTACACTAAACAAAGTTTCTTATGGCATTTTTCGCTGAAATAGTTTCTAGAGATGGCAAATTATATTATATACAGCCAAGGTGATTGTAACATGGGAACACTGAATTTTTATTTGCCATATTATAAGTACCTAAGTTGCCTTATCAGCTTAGTCAATAGTAAGATCTTACACATCAGCGAATGCTTCCTTGTTGCCTTATTCAGAAAGAAAAACAGTTTACAATATTCATTTTTTTTTTCGAGCATAATACCACCACGTCTTTCAAAACCCGTCCACAAAATGATTTGATTTCTGTATGAGGGATTGTATATTTTTCATTTGAAATTTTTTCTGAGTGTATGTTATTACCAGTAGCAATAGTTTTATGTTTTCATGGTCAAAATCTAACTTGTATTCATAATTAGCAACACGTCTGCATACAACCCCAACCTGTAATAAATTCCACAGGAATAATATCCAATTCAATATCTCAAAGACCGCAGGTATACTTATACAAAAAGGTTTTCAGAGACTATAATTTAACAATTTTTCTCAAGAATAGTGTTCCCCTTTTTTAATAATATTTTCTGACTACACAGTCTCTATAAGTATAAACTGTACCATTCAATAGTTATTATTTGGTAACCTACACTAAACAATGGTATTTTTCTTTGGAATAGTCTCTGTAGAAAGCACAGTATATATACAGACAAAGTGATTTAAACATGGGAACACTGAATTTTTGTTTGTTGTATTATAATTATGTTGATTTATCAGCTTAGTAAATAGTGAACTCTTACAGCGACTGTGCTACTATGCAGCCTTATACAAAAAGAGATTTTCAGGCCAGAGACTGTTCATCAAACATAAACAGTCCTCAGTAATTTCAGGACTCGAAATAGTGTTACTTCATAAATAGCTAGACTAATCCATCCAAATAAACTGTGAAAGTCAATGGTTTATTTAGAAATAGGAATCAAAAAATTTCAAAATTTCAGCTACGGTAAATATCACCTAGAGAATCAAAGCAATGAAAGTATAATTACGGTTAAGGTGATTCAAAACATGAGGACACTGATATTTTGTTTGCGGTATTATGAGTATATTTTATGGTCTATTAATTAGGTTCACGGCAGTCACGAGGACACTGATATTTTGTTTGCGGTATTATGAGTATATTTCATGGTCTATTAATTAAGTTCACGGCAGTCACTGGAATGCCAAGAGTTACTGAAACTATATATATTTGTATCGATGAAATTATAAGATGACTTGTATTAATTTTAGGCTAATTGCCACGTGGACTTGGCCCAGTGATTCGACTGGTGTTCAGACTCAAACTTGACTTGAGACTCGGATGGCCCACAAGTGTACTTGACTTGTAACTCAGGGTCAGGAGACCTCATTCAAATAATGAAATTGGAAATCAAAAATTCATGAAACCTATCTTGATAATAGTGTTCCCAATTTCAATAACTAAATGTGCTGGCTATACAATTCAAATTGAAGGTACTATTCAATATGTATAATTTCTGAGTTATATCTACCATAATAGCTTTTAGAAGAAAAGAAACCAAAACAATTTCGAACTGGATAACACTGAACTTGGATCAATGGCTTAGTGGTTAGCGCATGGGTCCTAAACTATCTTTAAATCACAAACTAAAAATATTGAGTTGAAATCAGTCCTGGGAAGGCTGGACCATCTGTCAGAGACTCAAAGTGACCTGAGTCAGCGACTCATATGCAACTGACTGTTGGTGAGAAATTGAAGTTGAACCAAGACACGGTTAGGGTGACACAACTTTGGGTACTCCCGTAGTCTGTGTACCAGGTTAGGGTTAGGCCATAATTTTATACCGATTTTCAGTCCCTTAACACAACTTGATGTTAAGCAGGAGAACAAAATTAGTTACTTCCATATTGGTACACATACTCCTGTGAGCGCCCAACTTTGCACTTGGCCTCGAATTTGAATCAAGACTTGAAAAGCCGTGGCTCAACTTTGCACTCAGACTCAAGGTTGAATCAAGACTCGAACAGACGTGGCTCAACTTTGCACTCAGACTCAAAGTTGAATCAAGACTTGAACAGCCGTGGCTCAACTTTGCACTCAGACTCAAAGTTGAATCAAGACTCGAACAGCCGTGGCTCAACTTTGTACTCAGACTCAAAGTTGAATCAAGACTAGAACAGCCTTGGCTCAACTTTGCACTCAGACTCAAA
This sequence comes from Styela clava, assembly GCF_013122585.1. Lineage (NCBI taxonomy): Eukaryota > Metazoa > Chordata > Ascidiacea > Stolidobranchia > Styelidae > Styela > Styela clava. The sequence goes on along the minus strand of NW_024102835.1, from coordinate 20,108,597 downwards.
GTTGAATCGAGACTCGAACAGCCGTGGCTCAACTTTGCACTCAGACATGACTCAAGACTTACATAACCAATGACTTTACTTGTGACTAAGGGTGTGGGGACTTTTACCCAACACTGGTCGAACCCCCAGCATTGGTGTGATAACGTTGAGTTGCCATTGAGTGCCAGGAATGTAATCATTCCAAGAATAAATGATCCTAATGCACCAACACCTTGTTCAGGTTGAAATTGAAACTAATAAAATGGGTTGCTTTCTGATATTTCCGTTCTCTGAGCTTTCCCATCTCATGAAATAAATTTAAAATTCCTATCTGAAAGACTGGAGTTTACTTAAACATCAACCCAAGTTTCAGATTAGAGATCAAAAGTATCAAAAATAAACAGAAATTCTCAAATTAATAAAATAATTCCCAAAATGTTACTTTAGTTTCATATAAATAGAATTGGTCCTGAAAATAGTGTTCATGTTTTGAATTAATAGAAATTCTGATTGCATAATCCTAGTAGACTGTACCATTCCACAGTTTTTGTGAACAAAGAAAAAGAAAACCTATTAATAAGTAATGTATTAGTCACCAAAACAACCTCTAGAAGTGTAGATATACAATCATCTAGGCGTATGGAAACACGGAATATTTCCACACATATACAAGGCAATATTTCAAAGAATTCCCTGTAACCTTGTATTAGTCAAAGTTACATTACAAGATTTGAATATCTCAAGAAGAGTATTTCCTTTGTAAAAACAATAAATTCCAGCTACACAATTCAACTACTTTGTACCATTCAATATTATTCTTTACAGAGCAACAAAAGTCATATTTTCTAAGGTACATTCACCACAAGAACTTTCAATATAATATGATAAACATATGGTTTGATGAATTACGAAATTGGAACACTGCATCAGTAATTATGAGCGAAGCAGATATCAATTTGTAAAGTACTTTCCACAAAATTGGCCTCAATAAAAACAGGGTATGTTCGGCCATAACATGTCATGTTTTCACATAAATTCAATTCTCAACCCTGTTTAAATCAGTCTTGATATTTCCTAAACTTTACAACAACCAAACTTTAAAATTGACTGATATCAAAAATGTGGGAATGACAGGCATAGAGACCAAATATATTTTATAATAAATTTTCGCAAAGCAAGGTCATATGCACTAGCTCAGAAATAATGAAGATTGATCTTTGAGATAAGTCGTGGGTAACCACAGAAGGGTTCTAGGAAAATTCCCCACATGAAATTTTTCTTGAAGGAAATCTCGCAGGAATTTCGCAACATAGGAAAAATCGCCACAAGAGCATTTTGATGTGAAACAAGTAGTTGCGATAAGAACAGTTAGTTTTTAAAAATACCCTTTTATTTAAAAAAATTCGTTATTTAGGAGCCAACCATAACTCTATCAACCTAACTTTTTTTATCACAAATACTGTATTTCCGTGAAAAAATCGAATAAGTCGCTTTTCTAGACCCAAATTTTTGGCCGGGTTTTGGGTGGGGTCGTCTTATTAGGTATAATAATTTTCATTTTTTTGGTGTCACCTTATTATTCAATTCGGACCATAAAATACTTTTGGCGATACTACTTGTAGCTGTACTTCATTCCGTGCTAGGGTTTAGCAACAATTTTGCCCCGTTCGTTTTGTTCAGTATTCATTCTATTCACACGGAAAACCGAGGACAGGATGTTCCCCCGGATATATACAGGGATTTTGTCATTCTAGATATGGTAACCCTACTTTATATGTATTATTATTTAGAAAAATTGGATATAATCAGGTAGTTTATCTCACATCATTATGTCCACAGATTGCCGTGTTATTTTAGATCGGTAATGTCAATGTTAATCCAAATTTACTACCCCGTCTTATTGGCAGGTTATATGCGAACACCCATTTTTTCAGGCTAAAAAACGGGCCTCGTCTTATTTACCGGGTAGACTTATTCGCAGGAAATACAGTACTTGTTCCACAGCAAAATGCTCTCGCGCTAATTTTTCCTGCAGTGAATTTCCTGGACACGCCACAGGTACCAACAGATTCTGATATCCTAAGAATTATGGCATACAAATAGCTTTTTGTTGTTTTGATATGTTTGTTTGAAAAGACATTCTTACTAATCATGCTTCATTGATTCTCAGAGGTGCAGAAGTAAGAAATAAACCTGACCATGATAGTAGGGATGTTAATAAACTATTTGCATGGTTTTTTGATTTCAGATATTCAAAAAAGATTTATCTAAATATTACCTCAAATCAAAGCAATTCTAATGAATAACAGGCAATGAAAACTAATTTTTTTTACAATTTACAGTATAAAGATTAAATTCTGTACACTTCTAACCTTACCTAAAGTTTTGTTTGCTCTCCTAATTTCATATTCAGTTTTCATTTATTTTTTTTTAAATCCTTTTATTGTCTTTTATGCTGATTATGGAGCCATCAATCTAACATACAATTGCAATACAATCGGGTAGTCATTGGAAGCCGTGAATGACTCATGATTCTAAGTATAATACATATAAATAGATGCGCCTTATACAGAGAGAGATTGTGAGAACAAATTACAGAAAAATTACCAAATATGTAGGCCATCTTATTGACTTTCCTCTCTTTGACATGAATATGACAATCCTACCTTGAAACCTGCAGTTTACTTGGATGTTGACCTAATTTCAGATCAGTGACCAAGTATAGAGAAAACCTGAAAATAGTGTTCCCTTTTATCTTAATAAATATTTGTCCATACAATCCAGTTAAACAGCCTTATTAAATTTATATTCTTTGCATGGCACTTTTATTCATTAATTTGTATGGTATATTCACCAAAATAGGTTATAGAAAGACTAATAATAGTTATACAGTTTACGTGATATGACAAATGGGAACACTGTATTTTACATAAAAACAATCTTAACTAGGACATTATTTAAATCTGTATTGTTATTTACTCAATTCTCTCTCATCTTACAAAAACCGAACTTTCTCAATCATATTGGATTGATATCAAAACTGCAAGATAAATAAACACCAGTAAATCAGAAAATGAAAACTCAAAAAGAATAAAGTTTCATATACATAGGGTTACCATATTTTTGTGACTTCAAATCGGGACGCCTCGAAAGACAACGACCCCTTAGCTGTGATTTTATACCTTCACATTTTCCGATTTTACTACATAGGCCTACATTCCTACATTTAAAGCTGGCTCGGCTATTTTTATTGACCATATTGTTATCGAATTTTCATGCGCACATTCTCTGTCAAAATATCGGGTTCAGTTCGAAAAATCGGAGGGAATTGACGTTAACGATACCGGTACAAATATTTCTATTTAGACTAATTAGTATTGGTTTTACATGCGATACGTCTGCCATCAATGAGAATCAGCGGCAAACGAATGCATTCACCTTCAGTAAGTAGGCTAGCGCTGCGCTACACAGAAACAACAGTAACGAGAACATGTTTGTGTATTATGCTGGAAAAGCGGGACTTTTGACTGACTTATCGGGACTGCGGGACAAAACGCTGAAAAGCGGGGCTGTCCCGCCTAAAGCAGGACGTATGGTAAGCCTACATATACAGTAGGGATTCTATCTACGAAAGGCCCCCTATACAAAAATTCAGTTTTCAAAAATTCCTTTCATAAAAACATTGCTTTGACTAATGTCAGATTTTCTACATACAAAAGGCCGGATACTTGAAAAACGTGAGCACTATTATTTGCCTTTTTTATATTAAATTCAATGCAGTGCTCGAAGTCGACTTTTTATACCGTTACTATTTTCAATAATGCTCTGAAAGTTGAAAAGTATATACAAGAAACTCAGTAGTCTGATAACTGTCTATGACTGTATCTTGCGTTACCATACGTAGTGGTGTCAAACTCAAGTTTTTGCGGGCAGCATTGCATTTTGGGAATTGTGCCGTGAGCCGCAAACAGTTTTTGCTCAATTTTAATGATATTGTGACGCAATTAAACAGTGAATAAAGCTTTATTATTTTCTCAAATTTCAAATGCCATTTACATATCAATTTCTTGCATTCAACTATTATTGTAATTCACTAATTTATTACAAAAAAATGCAAGTTCTTATTCTTTACAACTATCCATAAACATTTTTGAACAAACTTTTGATAAGAAAAGAACAAAAGAATAATACATACACTAGAAATGATATAATATTAAAATATAGACCTAAAATTTACAAAATACAGCATAAACTTAATGTTTACTATTGCGCATGACTATTCTGACTAATCATGCCCATTGATTCTCAGAGATACAGAAATAGGATTGAAACTAAAGCAGACCTGACCCTGATGCTATAGGTGTCAAATTGTCAATATACGAAAAGTTTGGTTTTATAAAATATTTTCTTGCAATAGTTCTAACTTCAAGATTCAAAATGAATCTAACTGGCTCACTTAACTGATGACCAATTTTATTTCGCTGCCAAGTACTGCAGTACTGGTAGCCTGACAAATTGATATAAAAACAACTTACTCATTAAATTCGGCAAAACAATCTTTAAAATATGTATTTTCTTGAGAATCACTCATGTTTGCCTCTGTTTTCTTGTATTAACACCAAACAGACTTGAGAAATTGGCCAGATAAACCAGATATTGCATCCCAAAACGATATCGGTATGGTGAGCAGAACTCTCAGCTTTGAGGGTCTCCGACGTTGTGGCTGGAGATACTTTCCCGAATCCAAATACAGCTTTCGAAGAATTTATTTGAATAATCTGGCTCTTTTTAACCAACAACCAACCAACTCTTAGTGAACAGTTGTAAACAAAAACAAACAAAAGGGAAATCCCCGTTAGTATGTGACAATGATTCTGTAAACAATGCTAATCATAGAGAATCGGATTACTGGAGTCGACAACTGGTTTTAATTTAAAAAATAAACATCAAGCCTTCGACAGAAACATTAAATTTTAGTCAAACTAGTAAATGCTAAATAGGTAAATTTAATGTTGTAATGTACTGTTAACAACAATGTGGCTGTGACTCAAGTTATATCGCCATTCAAAAATCTGTTGCCGAGAATGACGATTGAAATTATCCAATGATTAGTGAGAATCAAACTCGACCTCGGCCTGTTTTCTTTTCAATTAGACATTTGTAGTAACAGTAAGAATTATGGCAGAAAATGTGAAGGATAAACCGATTCAGTGTCTGGCCTTAATCAAAATGCCATCTTTGTATGCGGTGCCACAGTTACTTCGCTAAATTTGTGACTCAATATTAATATATTTGTTAAGTGCAGAGAAAGGATCAAATTTAAAGTAAACAGGCTAGATGAAAAAATGAATTGCAACTGCAAATTAAAATATATCAAATGAATAAATAAATGCAAAATAAATATCCATCCTAAGCCAAAGTATATACAACCTGTTAGGCCAGACTGGATTCCATGGCAGGTGCACGCCTGAGGGCGCTTCGCAAAAATACACAAGAGCGAATTCAAATTTGCATGCCAAAAATTCGCAATTGCTCACCAATGAAAATCAGTTTAAATGGTTTTTAAATCAATAATCCAGTAATATAAAGATGCCAACGAATTGGAACTCCATAATTGTTGACCAGTTGCACAGTTTGGCTTGATCGAAAAATGCGAAGCAGAAAAGACCATATCGTGTTGGATGATAGGAATCTTGTGAGAAAAGTTATGGGCGAAAAGATCGCCTCCTCACAGACGCTGGCCAGTTATGGCTCTGATTCAGCCTATATTTTATACAATAATTTTACACGGATGCACTGAACAGTACCGATATCTAAAGTCGCACAAACACTCTCAAAATTAGCGACAAACTGTAGAAAATAATGTTTGGGGTCAATTGTCAAACGTCCATTTTTGCTCTGATTCAACATATTTTTATCCAATACGGGTAATTTTACGCAGATGTAATGAGAGGTATCTAATGTCGAATTCAGTTGCACGCGGGCGCAGTTGTTTTGCACGCCGTGAGCTATAATTGCACGCCAGGAATTCTTATTTGCACGCAGAAATTTCTGATTGCACGGCCGATTTACCGTTCAAAAAGGTCATGAAATCCAGACTGGCTGTTAGGGGTACGGTGATGGGACAATGTTCTGTACAAATTCTGAGCTGCTTTGAATTCTAGTTAGACAGTAAATCATCTGCTGTTACCATATCAAGTTATTTTTCGCGTGATTCCTTTCCACATTATAAAATATTCCTTACAATTCGCAACCAACATGCCTCAGTACGGTAGGCTACAACTAAAGTGACTGACTATTACCACCAGCTTCGGTCGCTACTGGCAACGGGCTCCATTTTGTTTTTAGCATTTTTTGTTACGGTTCATGAACGCACAATTGAACCCCATGAGGGCACTGTCGCGTTTACTATTACTCCGGTGATATTTTGTGATTTCGTTTTTCTGTTCAGATTCAGATTCAGATATTTTATTTCGTCATGCAAGAATCAATATGAGGCAAAAGAAAACACAGTAAATTGAAAAAACGAAAAACATTGATTCATTGCAATTGACGCGGGGTCGCGAATAGACTCAATGAGTCATCTAGTCAGCGACACCTTGGTGCTGTATTAAAGCAGCAAATATAGCAATGAAGCATATAGAACAACAAAAAAACGAAAATTTATCTTCAGAAATACACAAATCATTGAAATACAACAATAGATTCGAAATAAAATACACAAATCATGGAAAGACAACAGTGGATTCGACAACAAAAAAGGAAAAATTATTTTCAAAAATACAAAAATCATGGAAAGACAACAATAGATCCGAAATAAAATGCACAAATCATGGAAAGACAATAGATTCGAAATAAATTTAATTGTAAATAACCACACTACAAGAACCGTCAGTACGATTCATTCAGAAGAAGGCTCATTAGCGACATCTGGTGTTTAAGATGCGCATCGATAAATTTAAAACATAAAATAATGCTGAGTCATACGACCCAGCACTAAAAAAAGACTGAAGTAGCGTCCCAAGCAACTGGGTTGCCATTTGATAGCTATTATATGTGGAAAGTAGACGACGACGAGTTTCCGTCACAGTAAGGTGAAGTACCGGTATGCACTATATAAATTGCACATGAGAAGTTGGCAAAAAATGACATAGTAAAACATGAAACAGCCAGCAAAAGAGGTACAGCATTCAGCTGTCATAAAAAAAATAATGGATACAGCTGTTCAGTAGAGGAACATGGATGGGTACAGGAATCTTACTTATAACGGAACAAGTTAGACTGCTAGCACCTATAAGCTTCAAGGTATAAAGTTTTCAATTTACATTTAAAAGAATTATAGTTACTTGTACGAATTGTTTCAGGAAGCAAATTCCATAACTTAACTCCAATGAACTTGATTGAGCGTTGGGTTAGTTTGGTAGAAAAACGATTCAAAAAATATGAGCAACTGGTCGAGGACCTTGTTCCATATGAGTGAACATCACTCTGCTTCATAAAATAATTAGTGAATGCAGGAGGGAGTTTTTTGTTGTGATGTTGGTGCATTATTTTTAGCACTTCGAATTTATGCATATCCACCATTTTAATTATGCGAATACTGTGGTAAATAGGAGTCAGATGAGTGCGATAACCGACATTGGAGATAGCGCGAATTGCTCGATTCTGCATAATTTCAATATTACGTAATAAATTTTTATCAGCCAAGCCCCATGCAACAATGCCATATTGAATGTGTGACTGAAATAAGGAGTGGTAGACCATACGTAATGTTGTGAGTGAAGCAAATCGCCGAAGTCTATATAGTATCCCAACTGACTTGGATAGTTTAACAGCCAGTTTGGATATTTGAATGTCCCACTTCATTTTGTTATCAATATGAATACCCAGATATTTATAAAAATTTACATTTTCAAGTTCTGTGTCATCAATTTGGACTACTACACCATTTTGTGCTTTACTTTTAGGTGATATTAACATAGTTTTAGATTTATTTATGTTTATTGTTAATTTGTTTGATCGCATCCAGTTTGCTACTTTAGCAATTTCAGTGTTCACCCTTAATTCAAGGGCTGCACAGGATTTGTCACTGTCAAGGAGATTGGTATCATCTGCAAATAATTTCGAGAATAATGAAGAACAATGAGTTATGTCATTAACATATACTAAAAATAACAATGGACCCAAACAGCTACCTTGTGGAACTCCATGAGTCACTGGTAAGGGAGGAGAACAATAAGAACCTACTTGAACATACTGTGATCGACCGCTTAAGTAACTAGAAATGAGTTTATTTGCTATACCCCTAATACCATAATGTTTCAACTTGTAAATCAGGATGTCATGATTTACAGTATCGAAAGCTTTTTTTAAGTCTAAAAAAGTTGCACTAACATACTCTTTCTTTTCTAGTCTATCATAGATAAATGATGTAGTGTCTAAAATAGCATGCGATGTGGAATGACTGTTTTGAAAACCGAATTGAGATTTATTTATGACATCATATTTATTGAAAAAACTAGTAAGCCTCTTATGAATCAGGCGTTCAAAAATTTTATCAATCGTTGAAAGGATTGATATCGGTCTATAATTTGACACGAGTTTTTTATTTCCAGATTTAAGAAGAGGAATTACTCTTGCAATTTTGAGAGAAGAAGGAAATATGCCGAGAGAGAGTGAGCAATTGAAGAACTCTGTCAGACATGGAGCGATGAGGTCAGCAACTAATTTAAGAAAGCGAGCTGGAATATTATCTGGCCCAACTGCCTTCCTATCCTTCAAATTTTGAATTTCTACCAACAATTCATTAGAAGTAGTCGGACTCAAAAATATAGACTGGCTCAGAGGATTATGAAGAAGTTGTTTGAAGTTACCCGAATCATTAGAAAACTTTTCTGAGAGGCTGGACCCTATGGTTGAGAAGTACTCATTAAATTCAGTTGATATCGAAAAGTCATCTTTGGTGATACTGCCATTTTTTCAGATAAATTTCCTTAACTTTTTGTCTTGATTTATTATGCGTGTGCGTAATTTGGTTAACTATTTGCCATGTCGATCTCGGGTTGCCTCTGTTTTGGGCAATAAGGTTTTGGTAATAAATTTGCTTTGCTCTATCTACAGTTCTTGTCAGAACATTCCGATAATTTTTAAAGTACGAGCATTGAGAGCTGTTACCCCTCAAAAAATGAGATTTGAATAATTTATTTTTGCGTCGAATACAAGTAATCAATCCTTTAGTAAGCCAGGGTTTTAGTCTTATCCTTTTCTGACGACGTGAAAGTGGTTGTAAAGTGGCATGTCGATCAATCAAAGAAACAAATGATTGTACAAATTCGTCAAAGACACTGTCAAAGTTTTGTGAATTTAATTGAAGTGTGGTGAATTGGTTGTTAAGAATGCCTATTATATCTGAACGAAAAGTGTCCAGAGAGAATGTGGACATGTCCCTTGACAATACACAATTATTAGAAGATGTTGGTTTTATGCCATTCAGGCAACACATAATCGGAAAATGGTCTGTGATATCAGACAGAATGACAAAAGAATTGATTTGTGAATTGCTCATATTAGTGTAGATGTGGTCAATTAACGTTGCTGAAGTACGACTTATTCTAGTGGGCTTTGTTATCAGGGAAGTGGCATTATGTGACATAAGCATGTTAACATAACTGGCAACTTGGGTATTAGTAGAAGTTGAAAATAAATTAATATTAAAATCCCCTACAATCAAAAAGTGTTTATGTGCCATTTTGGATAAAGAAGTTTCAAATGCATCAGTAAAATTTAAAATATCATTGCGAGGATGTTTATATATAACGCCGATTACTAGGTTATTGCAAGTGTTCACCAAACTGACTTCGAACCACAGATTTTCGCAGTTAGAATAATTATTAAGGTCAAGCTCTGTAATTTCAGAGTAGGTGATATCATCTCTTATAAATGCACCAACACCACCTGCTTTAGTGGCAGATGGCGCATGTATGAAGCTGTACCCATCAATAGGTATATTAAAATCATGGTTATCAGATAATTTTGTTTCACTTATTGCAATTATGTGTGGAGGTGAAGAAAAATTGGATAGAAGCGTGGTCAATTCGTCTAAATTTTTCATGAGGGATCTGATATTCACATGAAAAATACTTAAGTTTGACAGGGTTTGAATTGAATATAAATTTGCAACTTCCACATTGTTGCATGTGACAGAATTATCAAGATGATCTAATTGGAATTCACTATTACTAACACTATCACAAGCCATTTAAAAGGGTGAGAAAAAAAAATTGTAAGGAAAATACAGAATCGAGGAAAGTCAAACATATATAACTATCAATAATTGTATAGACATACAACTGAATTATTATTATTATTACGACCAGACATAAAATCAAAAAACCTACTTGATGAATGAAAGGTCATCTTCAGTGACAATAGGGATGGTTTTGGTCATTGAGTTCTTTTTAATGAGTACCCTCCCATTGTGCGTCCATAAAAATTTATATCCACAAATGACTTTGAGATCTTTGGCTTTATAAAATAAGTCTTTATTAGTGTCGGTTAAATTTTCCACAACAAAAATTTTGGTGGATGATGGTAATTGTGGAAAGTCGGTACGAAAGTTGGCTGTTCTTAGCTGACGACGATTTTTTAAAATATTATGTCTGGTTTTTCGGTTGACAAACTTTACTATGATCGGTGATGGTTTCTTCTTGTTGTTTTTCGACATCCTGTGGCAGTTCGATATGTCGAATGGTTGAAGTGATACATTGATTCGAGCTGCTACTTTCATGATTATGTTTTCGCAGTCTTCATCTGTGGAGTATGGGATGTTGTGAAACTCTAGATTATCTAGTCTAGATCTGCGCTCTTGATCTTGCTGGCGTTCGGTCAAGATATCTATTTCTTCTCCAAGATCTTCGACGATAAGTTCGAGTTCGCGAATTTTTTTGTTATTTTTTGCTGTTGTGTTGTTCAGATCCTTATAGTTTGCACTAAGGTCATCAAATTTTTTTGAAATGAAGTCCTGGCTTCTTTTAATCTCTCCCACTTCATCTTTTATTATACTGAAGGAGGACAGCTGGGTTTTCACTTCCTTCAGTGATTCATCCAGTGAAGACAAGGACTGCTGGATGCCAGTGCTGGTGGGAGTGGTTAAAGAGACATCTTGAGCAAGTCTTTCCAGATGTTGTTCAATGATTGCTGGTATTTCTAAACGCAATGTTTTTAATATTGTGCTTTCAAGCACTGCAACCAAATCAGAGATTTTACTCTCCGACAATTTTGGCACTGTAAAAGTACTACCAGCTTGTCGATCGGTGGGGCTTTTGCGTTTTGGAGGGTCTGGAGGAACATCACAAGATTTTGAAGTTGACATCTTTCCAGATCCTAAACCACAGGTCGTAACTGATGTTTTGAGTTCAAGTTGGTAGGTTTACTCAGACGTTTCAATTATTCATTGCAGAGAAGATATTATAGACTATAGTAGGTACTCTATTAATATAAGTTCATAAAGCTATATCTGCAAACTTAATACAACCAAATACTCCAATACGATATGATACGATATGATTTATGATATGATATGATACGATATGATATATACGATATGATTTTTGGTGAATAAATTCTATAATTTCGTCATTCCCTCTTAAACTTCAGCCACCAGGTGTCGGTGACCCGATGACTGTCACAGTCTTTCGCGACCCCTTATCGATTGCTATGAATCTCTCTATTGTATTGATTTCCTATGTGTATAATTACATGTTTTATTGTCAATATACACTTTTGACATTTTTTTCGTGCTTTTTTTTATTTTAAAGAAATAATTATCTGAATCTGAAAAGACGCTAGGTGACAACAGTGAGTGGGGAATACACCTTTCTTTTGTGGACCTGATGTCTTTCAAGAATAACTTTTATTAATTAGGATATCTCTAGAAAGAGAGTTTGCTTTGGTATTTTTTCAGAACCTTTCAGTTTTCACCGGCAGCAATTGCGTAACTAAAATGCTGATATTTTCAAATAGACCCTTGGGTGTCGCTGCTTGATAACCAGGACTTTATACAAACTAGGACAGTAGTTTTCTTTCTGAACTCTAATGAATAGAATATACGCTGACAGTAAACAGTTAAAATTCTGGGCTACAGGTTGAACCATCATGATCACATCCCAGGGCTCTAATATTGGCTTTTCTAAAAAGTCATATTGACACTGCACTCAAAAAATTAAAAATGATATTCTTATAGTTACCTATAAGTACAAATCTCGATAAAATCAGAGTTTATTCAAATCTCGTGCTTTGCACCAACCGCTATTCAATTCTCTGTGGTTTGCAGCTAGAAAAAAGTGAGGAAACACCATTGCAAATTCATGATCTCAGTTCAAACCCATACCGGTAGGAAGCCGTCTATGTGTAATAAATATAATACGCTATTCTGAACTGAATACTCCTATATTTCAAAAATAATATTAAAGTCATCCGTTGCGCATTAACGACCGTAGGAAAACGTGTAAAATGGAGGTCCGCTGTGGAGAAGTTTACAAAGGTCGAAAAACGAGCATATCGCCTCTTCCATTCACAGGCGTTCTTCTACCTTCATTAACCGATGAAGGGAAATGCAAATAAGACTAGACATCTCTGGTGTATGCCAGGTTCATTTATTGTATTTCTGCCTGGTTCTTATAACAGGCTCATTCTGTAAGCAATGCTGGTACAAGTACACTTAGGAAGACTTATAAACACAAGTTGGAATCTCGAATATTTTTATTATTATTGCATAAATCAGATTAAAACAGTGATTTTACATTGACAAATTTCCATATAATGTTGATAACTATCCATTAAAATACTTGATCTAGATTATCCAAATCAGATAATAGTAGGGAGTCAATAACATTGCCGAGCATTTAACAAAATAAAGAAAAGTGGAAAAAAAAAGTTCGATAAATGGTTCGATCAGTTCAGTGTTGCACCATAAGACCATGCATGCAGATTTAGGTAAAATTCATAACAGGTATACATTCTCACATTTGTACAGTGCAAGTAGTTTATAATGTGTGCATGAAGAGGTATTATAGTAACAAAACAGACCTCGACAATATTAGTAATTCCGCAGCAAGGGCAAGGCAAAATTCCTTCCCAAGACCGACAAAATTTCTCAACGATTAGGAAACAATGCCCTAGTGAGTGTAAACGCTAGGAAGAAAGGATTTTCACAATATTCAAGACGATAATTTGGCGCGGCGGTGGGGCTCATCGTGCTAAAGCGTTAGGAATACGCTCACCACTGCACCTCTGTTTACTCTGCGTGGGTTCGCAGGTTCGAATCCCATGCAGGGTAGTTATGATCGAAAGGATCCCCGGGATAAATATGTAAATCCTATCTTGTCCTAATTTGTTCGCACACAAGTTGATATAGTTGATATAAAATTTATGGAAGTCCTGGGAGAGAAGGGGTTTTTGCGATATCCAGGGAGTTGAAATTACGATTAAAAAAAATATATTTGAATGACCAACATAATATAAAAATGCTCATACTAATTAAAATGAAGAATTGGCAGCTATGGAACGTTCGATTGTCAATATGGCTGGTGAGAATATTCATGAGACTTTTATAATCACTGATTCCCTTATATAAAGGTTCATATCTTTGGGAATGTCAACCATCACCCAGGTTTTCTTTTCAGAATCGTATTTCTCCATGGTTTTCCTTGAACTGAAAGAGAGATAAGAACAAAAATAAGCTACAATACTATACATAACTAAAAGCTTCCAAATTTGTTAAGACTCGTGAGAAAGACTAATTTTTTAATGATTTTCCATTGCCAAATCCATATGTGATTCTCAAATGGTGGGGTCCGCCCCACAATCGCGTAGAAGGGGTATGAAACTAAATAAAAATTAGTTAAATTTGATCTCCTTATTTTAGATACTTAAACTTTTTTATTTTGGATATTTAGGTTCCCTCAAAATATTTTCAACATGATTTTTAAATAAAACGTACTTTCGCCTTATTATCTGTTATTTGTAGCTTGCTGTTAGCTACAGCAGTTATTTTTGAGGTGGGACGCAAAACTTGACAAATTCTGAAAACAGGGCGTATAAAGCATTTTGGATGAAATCATGGATTTGAGTGTTGGCTGCTTGACCAACGTTAGCTCGAACCGGTGCTATGGAATCTGCTGGCCATCATGCTCAGGTTGAGTGGATTATCAGGCAAGGCCCGAGTTACTGGAGTTCTATGTTGGATTAAATTTAAACAGCAGAGGAGTCATGATTTATGAACAAACCTTCGTGGTAGGGGCATACCTGATAGCACTGGTCGTCGACTTCCTAGTATAATTAAAGCAGCCAGGAGGATAAATTCGGCATGAAAGCCTATTCCAATATAGAGCGCTTTATAAATCATCTTCGAATGAGAACTTAATTTTAGAGTTTTGTAATCGGGTGATTATTTTAAAAGCCACTATAAGGAAACTTTCTTGTCAAGATCCCTCCTTTGGACATCCTGGCCACTCCTATGCAGATGGGAGGTATAAATTGAATTTCAAACAAGCCGAAGCCAGTCATACATCATTGAAAAAACTAGTGAAATATTCATCAGAGTCACTGTAACCTTATTATAACCAATATCACGCAATTACGATGAACATTTAGTATCTGCGCAACTGAATGCAATGTGATATAATAATGATATAACTGAGCGTTTCCCAACTTTTTTTGGTCGCGGACTATTTTCTCACCGGCGAAAACTTTTGCGGACTCAATGTGCGTTTATTGCAACCGTACACTGTGTGAAATAGTAATGAAACCAAACATCCATTATATTAGCTTTTGCATGTATTCGGAAGATATATCTCATAAAACATAGGTTTAGATTTAAATTTAGTCCATATGTGACTGGGGAGTTGGATAAATATTTTTGTGTGAATATCGGCACTGAGCTAATATATCTAAAATAACAAGGTATAAAATTAATAAAATTCACCTGCTTTAGTAATATATTTAATAAAACATGCCTGTTTTTATTTTGTCAACATACATTTATTGCAAGTGCAAGCAATTTTGATGTTGGCAGAAACATACCAATTTATTGTTTTTCGATTCGTATATTAGCAAAAAGTGTCATAAAGCATTAACTTATATGTATGCAATTGTTATGAATTGAATCTAATATTTTGTTTAAAATACGAGTGTCCATTAATTCTCTTTGCAATTTAAAAAATTACAATTCAACTTTGTAATATTTTTTATGCTTCAACACGTTATTCAAAGGAGCACAAAATAAATCAGATGTGACTGGGGAGTTCGTAAATCATTTTGCTACTCAAATGGTTTGTTTGAATCTTGCTAAAACTTTGTCTGAAGTTTCAACAAACCTACTTTCATAGACCTTGAGTATTTGAAAATATTCAAGAATCCCAAAATATTTTTCATCTGCGATAAATAATGTAATATGTACAATCTTAATTTATGTTGAATTTTAAAAATACAAAGTTCCATGTCATGTTCTGGTTGTGTAACATAATGAGTAATGAAATTGAATCTATTTCATAATATGATTTTTTTATAAAGCAAGATTATCACATGCCAGATAGAGTAGATGAAGTGAATTGGTTGGGACGAGTAAAACTGAGAAGTGCGATCTTGAACTTAGAGGACCAATCTAAAGCTTAGTCAGGTTTTTATCATCTTATGGTCATCAAGTTGGGTGACAGCATAAGATAGCAAGGTATCAATAAACTTGTGCCTTAGACCAGGGGTAGGCAAACTGAAGCCCGCAAAGCAAACTTGTGTGGCCCGCGGAGGAGTGACAATTTTAAATGAAGTCTTACTTGTAAATGCCCCAATCCGTTCTAAGCCCCCACAAAACTCTCCCGTAATATAGATTTGATGCCCCTGCCTTAGGCCACAAAAGCTGATTGATTGATTCTATTAAATTTTTCATTCTCCCCATTCATGGGTGTGAATTATTAATTAAAGGAATACAAATTTACTTGAGGCAGTTTTGCTTTCAATTTCTTCGATCAAACAACCGCTACAGCCATACTTTAACATAGAAACTTCCAGCAGAATGCGCAAAATAATAATTTCCCTTATTATGATGCTGTGGTTGAAACCAGTTGTGTACAAAATTTTCTACTCTGAAAAGCTTGATATATATATATACGTTTCGTAGGGTTTAAACTTGTCAAGTTTTCAAAAGAATTACAAACTAGGTTTCAGCCTGCCTAGCCCATTGGTAAATCCAGCCCTGGTGATTGTCCCTACAGCAAATTTCTGGCCCTAATCACTCAGCAGATTGGAATAAATGGTTTTCAGCATTTATTAGCAAAGAAAGATATTTTAATTAAACCTGTAAACATATAGTTCAACTTAAAGCCTGTATAATGATATTATAAATATATGTACCATTATTACTGCATTGTGAGAAGGCTTTCCACAATATCAAGTCTATAATGTTTTAGCGTCTTCCCATGTCTCAGATGGAAACTTCAGTCTTCATTTCGCATATTCTTTTCATTAATGCCATTAGCATTTGAAGCTCGACTGATTCCAATGTACCTTTTCCATTGTTGTTTAATGTGATAGCCTAAACGTGACTTCAAATTTTTTTCTCACTTCAATCATCACATGTTTGAATACCCGAGCTGACTTCCACTGATTTGTTATTAATTTATAATTTTTTTTTGTAAAGCAACTGTCGTACTTGCTAAGTGTCCACTAAGTGGAAATCTACAAAAAAAAGCAGTGGTTCAATAATTGACTACATGTTTAACCGAATTCAAAAATATTCCGTAACTTAGTCAACCCTTCCTCCAAGGAGTTTTTGTTAAACTGTTCAAACATCTTAATTAACTGTTTATCTTGATAGCGAACATGGGGGGCTGGGGCGAGCTGACTATGATGATCGTATCGCTCCCCAGTCTATACCGAATAACTGTGTGTTTGGTATATAATTTTTATTGATTCAATGCTTGTATTCTGGTTGATGAAATTGATCTCTCTCTCGTATTCAGGCATGTTTTTAACCTAGTTAGGAGACCGGTATTAAGGATAAGATTTACATATTTATCCCGAGGGAGAGGAAAGCCGATTTGACGGCTTAACCATATGGCGAACCACGGCCTCTCGTCCGGTTATCATTCCATGTCGGGTATGGAATTAGTTAGGTATTTGTTTTTCGGAAGCATGGACTTGATGGTGGAGGAAGCCGAAACCGACCAGCGGTTACGTGAACCACCCATCGGCGGCGAGGAGTCCAGCAATCCTCTCGCACATAACCATTCTGCATGGGATTCGAACCTGCGAACCCACGCAGAGTAATTAGAGGTGCGGTGGCGAGCGTATTCCTAACGCTTAGCACGATGAGCCACACCTCCGCGCCTATATTGTACCATTATAGGTTGGAGATATTCATCTTTTCTGTATACCGGTACCGTACAACTTATCCTGCCTATTGGCAGGCTGGCCAACATTTTTGTTCGTAGGCCTATTTCAGTATTTACTAAATAATTTAGTTTCACCTCTTGCGAGTTGGCAGAATCTCATGGTCTAGTGAGAATGACGTCATCGGAAACACCGCGATCTTCAAAATTTTAATGAACGATTATCAAATACCTTGACCATGTTTATCATGATAAAAATATCAAAAATAATGTAAAAAATATTCTATCCTCAAAACGACACACGTATACGATGAAACATATCTAGAGAATCCCAAAAAATGCAAATTTCTGCTCTGGTGATCACATTTCCCATAAGAGCTAATGTTGAAAAAAAATTTTTACATCTCTTTTATTTTTGCGCGTAGGATGGGTTTTAAATGACTAAGGTCTATTCCCAGCACCCAATTCTGCAAGAAGTCAACACCTAAAAAATCTGTCACTAACAGAATCACACACTAATGTAACCGGATTTCATATTAGGCGGGGATTTCATGAAAACGCCGAAACTGGACAGAGGTATAATTTACATATTTATCCCAAGAGAGAGGGAAGTCGATAAGACGATTTAATCATATGGCGAACCATATTTAGTCAATGTCGGGTATGGATTAGTCATTCACTTATTTGTTTTCTGAAACATTGAAATACGGTAAAATACAGTGCTATAACCCAGGGCTTCCCATACTAGGGGCCGCGACCCCGCAAAACGTTTTTTAGTGCCGCAAAGAGCAGTTTTAGGGGTCGTAAACACCAATTCTACACAAGTACTATATCTATTGAGATGTATTTGTAGACTCGGTTTGAAACACCTAAAACTAGTTTCAAACCAAAATCTCACGATTCCTAGTGAATACATCATTATACCGTATTTTTTTTGAAAATTAAACTTGTCTTCAATTTTGTTTCACTAAATACCATTAGGACTTATTTTAGAGGGATTTATTTCATTTTCACTTTTGAAAATCAAAATTACAAAGTAGAGATTACGAGATTTTGAAATATACAAAATATGAAAACCGATTTTTATGGACTTATAAATAACATGTTTTTATTTGAATTAACTGCTAAACATAGATT
Organism: Styela clava; assembly: GCF_013122585.1. Taxonomy (NCBI): domain Eukaryota; kingdom Metazoa; phylum Chordata; class Ascidiacea; order Stolidobranchia; family Styelidae; genus Styela; species Styela clava. Next base: position 20,090,097 of record NW_024102835.1, on the reverse strand, counting down.
CTTAACCATTTGAAATGAGTAAGAAAGATTTTTCTATGAACTATTTAAAAAAATTGCGCTATAAACTTGGTCTTATACATTTTATTTATGGGGAGGGCTTATATTCTGTTACCTATATACCTATTCTGATCGTAAACCGGATTTGCGCGTGCTTGCGTAACAATGTCGGCTTCAAACGTTAACGCTTTTGTTGCTTTTTCCCACAAACTGGAAACATTTTGAAAACAGATTCTATTTTGCATCGAACTCGCTTACAACAGATTAACATAGTTCATAAATCCGTGCCGATCTAGAAACAAAACGAGAACGGGTTCGCTAATTATCACAACATTCCAAGAACGGATTCGCTCAGACCCTCTGAATCCCAGTGAATAAGGCGTAATCATTGATAAACAATGATATTTTAAGAGCCATTGAGGTTGGATTTTTAGTCAATTTTTCCCTAAAAATCTCTCAATGAATGATCTCCTTGTATTATCATTAACAACAGTATTGTATTTGGCAAACCCAAATACACTCCATAAAACAGAACAAGACATTTATTTCATTTTATTTTTATTGAATCCAAAATATATTTTTATTGGTCTGTACGCAAGCTATTCCTTCTCTGTTTATGTCGTTGATATTATTGATTCTAGAAAATTAAAAAAAATTATCGAGAATTATTTAAGCCATCGGTCCCCGAAAACGAATTGCAATAAGTGCGCCTCGAAAATTAATAGAGTTGTGTTAAATATTAACTAATATATAATTGAATATTTTACATAGTTTGTTCTGAATGCTTCCTTTTTTATATGTTTTCAAACGATCTGTATATGAATCAATAACTTCATTTTACCTTTGTAACGTTGTTACGTATTGTTACGTAACAGTAGATGTAAACCCTTGCTGCAATTTCGTATGCTGCAGCTTATTCATTTGCTTAACCGAGTTCAGCTAACATGTGTGATTTTGTTTACCATTTTAGGAGAAAACCAGGCAGTGATAAAGAGGACGAGTTAATTTTTTACCTTTATTTTTTAGACCTACATGTTTATAAACTTCAAAAGGCATAAAGTACACATTAACGATCACAAAATTGTGTTTTATTTAGATTAGGTGCGCCGTGAGTGTTTCCTGATAAGTTTGCGCCACACGCACCGCTGCCTCACGCCAAACTTGATCTTTAAGAGTGAGTAACAATGCCGTCAGTGGCAAAACATCGTGATTAATTATAATGGACCTTTCCCCGACCTTTGACGCCAGAAAAATTCTTCCTATACTTTACCATTGCAAAATTTTTGGGGCTTATTTAAAGAGTGGTTTCGCGAGTTGGCGGCTGTAAAATGGGGTATTTGTTTCAAACCATCATTATGATTCATCGCATACAACAATCTGTTTTTTAAAAGTACCGGTAAAGAATTTTGGCCTAGTCTACCACAGCTATTTCTACATTAATTTTTTATTACTGCAATTAAATTAAAACTCCTAGAAAGACAGTGTGATCATTGAATTATCTGATTCATATTTAAGTTTCAGAAACATAACTGAAAACTAACGAATAAAGTTCAAAAACGTGGAAACAAAGTAATGTTTATGGCCACGCTTGAAAATCTGTCTGAGTGAGAAAAGTGTCCGAGCGTATGCGAAAAGGGAGCATTGTTACGTCACTTTTTGCATCTTGCTAATTGGCCAATGTCACGAAGTAAACAAGGAAGTCGAAGCTCAGGGAAAGGTCCATTGTGGCCTGCATTACCAAACAGCGACCTACGACTGGACTTGCTGCGCGGCAAAAAGCAGTCGCGCCCATCACAATGTTGAGTGAGGTTCATCTAAATAAATGCGGTATGTTTTTGTTATCGAATATGCCCACTAAAAGGTGAAAATTCAATGTGTCATTAATATATATTAATATATCAAAAAGTGAATATAGAACTTTTCAGCATTATTAACATGGGCAGCACGTCCATATTAAAAAATATTTTGTGTCTGCATCTACTTGAAAGACTATGTTTGATAAAAGCGTGGCCCGCAGTTTAACAGAAGTATTTGTATTTGGCCTTCCTGCGAAAAAGGTTGCCTGATTTAAATAATCATCTCGAGGGACAGTAGGGTCGATAAGAAGATTTGACTATATGGTGAACCTAGGCCTCTCCTGTTACCAAGTCAGGCATTGGGTTAAATTATCTAGTCATTTGTTTTATTTAAATAGACTTGATAGCGGTAGAATCCGTAACCAACAAGTGGTTATGTGAGCCACCCTATGGCGCCGAGGAGTCCAGTAATTCTCTCGCACATAATAATCAACCACAGGATTTAACGCACGCAGGGTAATCAATCAGAGGTGAGAAGAAGAGCGTTAGCACAATGCGCTACACTGCCGAGCCCGCATAGGGTACGGAATAAAAACCTGATTCACAAAAAGATTATGCGGTTGCAGTTCAGACTAGTGCATATAGGTGCATACAGTACTGACATAGTACACTCAGGAACACCATTACAAACGCAGATTGGAATTTTGAACTTTTAATTTATTAGTATTAAACACATCAGATTATCAAAAGAAAACACATAAAATTTCTACAGCGGAAAATATTAACGTACCTATTTTCGAATAAAAAAATTAATTTAATTTCAATTGACTATCTATACGAGAATTGCCTTAAAAAATCTAGTCAACTTTAACATATAACTCATTGCTTTCGACAACAGAAAATGCATATTTGAGAATAAAACCATTAAATTTCAATTAAGACAACTATTTCAAGGATGAACATAAAATTTAGGTGTAGTATCTATAACTTCAATATAGGTATATAGGAATGCTTGCATTCATGAAAAGTAATTCAGATGATATGGGACTGATGTTGAAATTCTATATTACTGGCGTATTATAACCTTAGACTGGATGATATCGCAACAAGAACAATAGTATATGACAATTTTTACAAACTAATTCATTAAATTTAACTCGAAGTTAATTCAGTCCATGTCGAACTAGAAATCCTTTTCCAAATTTTATTTCTATACAAGTATGGGGGAATTCCAGGAATAAGATTGATTGTTATTGTAGAAGTAAACGGAGTATACAGAATAAATCTAACAAATGGTGGACACAAAAATCAGAGAATAAAGAAACTTATTTTCGCAAATTGAATTAATGGGTTTCATTATATCAGGAATTATTAAAAAAAAATCAGGGAATGTAAAATAGGATTTTTATAATAATCCAAATAATTAAAAATAGAGCCTGAGTGTAAAATATTGCAAACCAAGTAGCCCTTAGCCAAGTGCAGTGGTTCCCAACCTTTTTCGTTAAATTCCTCCCTTTTTTTTTATTTTGGAACACTTTTGCCTCCCTCACTATGCATAGAGAGTAACTTATTGAGTCATTTAGCTCAGTAGCAATTGTTATGCGCAAGTCGCATTCTCACATTTGTACAGTGCAAGTAGTTTATAATGTGAGCATAAAGAAGTATTATAGTAACAAAACAGACCTCGACAATATTAGTAATTCCGCAGCAAGGGCAAGGCAAATTTCCTTCTCAAGACCGACAAAATTTCTCAACGATTGGGAAACAATGCCCTAGTGAGTGTAAATGCTGGGAAGCAAGGCTTTTCACAATATTCAAGACCATAATTTGGGGCGGCGGTGTGGCTCATTGTGCTAAGCGTTAGGGATACGCTCGCCACCGCACCTCTGATTACTCTGCGTGAGTTCGCAGGTTCGAATCCCATGCAGGGATGGTTATGAGCGAGAGGATCCCCGGGATAAATATGTAAATCCTATTCTGTCCTAATTTGATCACACACAAGTTAATATAGTTGATATAAAATAAATGGAAGTTCTGGGAGCAAACGTTTTTTTGCGATATTCAGGGAGTTGAAATTGCAAATAAAAAAATATATATTTGAATGACCAGCAAAATATAAAAATGGTCATACTAATTAAAATGAAAAATTGACAACAATGGAACGTTCGATATTCAATATGGCTGGTGAGAATATTCATGAAACTTTTATAATCACTGATTCCTTTATATATAAGGTTCATATCTTCAGGAATATCAATCATCACCCAGGTGTTCTTCTCAGAAACACTTGATTAATTCAAAATATATAACTCGAAGTACGGGTATTCAGATTACAATAATAGCAAAGTGCATAGGGAGCACATGTAACTCACTGATACAGCATTAAAAACAATTAGGATGCGTATTTTGGAATAAAAAATACATAAAATTTAAATTTTTGATGTCCAGACGAGAATTTACTTTGACATATAACTCACTACTTCCAACAACAAAAAAATGCATATTTGAGAATAAAAACCCTCAAATTTCAATTAAGTTAACTATTTCAAGGATGAACATAAAATGTAGGAGTAGTAACTTCATTACAGGCATATGGGAATACTTGCATTTATGAAAAGTAATTTAGTTTACTTGAAAAACATTATGCTCATGGTGTGGCAGATGTTGAAATCCTATATTACTGGCACATTTTAGTTTAACCTTGGACTATATCATGTCGCACCAATAACAACATTGTTTTATCTAGCAATTTTTACAATTTTTTTTATCTTAATGCATTCAATCTAGTTCGTCAATAACCGCCCTAATTGGAGTCCCTTCAGTCCATGTCGAACTAGAAAGCTTCTTCCAAATCGACTAGTAACTCCCTCTAATATGATATATTGTTATTGTAGGAGTAAACAGAATATGCACAAGAAATTTAACAAACAGTGGACACAAAAATCAGAAATAAAAACTTCCATTTTGCAAACTGAATTAGAGGGTTTCAGGAAGTACTTTAAAAATCAAGGAATGTAAAAGAGGATTATAAATTTAACCCAGTACTTAAAAATGGAACCTAACACTAGAATATTTTAAACTAATCCCCAGTAGTTCTTCCCATAGTGCAGTGGTTCCCAACCTTTTTCATCAAATTCAATATTTAATGGACCCTTAGCTCAGTAGAAATTGTTATGGCAAATCGCACTCTCGCTTTTGTACAAATCAAGTAGTTTACAATGTGGTATTATAGTAATAAACAGACCTCAAGAATGGTATAATTCCGCAGCAAGTGCAAGACAAAATTCCTTCCCAAGACCTACAAAATCCCCAGGGTTGGGAACTTTGCCGCAGTGAGTTTAAATGCTGGGAAGCAAGGCTTTTCACAATATTCAGGGCTATAAATTGGGCGCGGCGGTGTGGCTCAACATGCTAAGCGTTAGGAATACGCTCGCCATCGCACCTCTGATTACTCTGCGTGGGTTCGCAGATTCGGATCCCATGTGGAAATTGTTATGTGTGAGAGGATTGCTGGATTTCTTGCCGTCGTAGGGTGGTTCACGTAGCCATTGGTCAGTTACAGCTTCCTCTACCATCAAGTCCATGTTCCCAAAAACAAATAACTAACTAATCCCATAACCGACATAAAATAGTAACTGGACGAGAGGCCGTGGTAAGCCATATGGTTGAGCAGTCTTATTTCTTTCCTCTCCCCCGAGATAAATATGTAAATTCTATCCTAATTTGATCGCACACAAATTAATATAAAAATATTGGCAGTACGAGGAGAGGAAGTGTTTTTGCGATATACAGGGACTGAGTTCAAATTACAATTTGAACAGAAAAAATATTTGATTGATTTGCAAAATACAAAATATCAAAATCTAGTGCCACGATAAATGGGAATAAAATAATTAGAAGCTGTGGAATGTTCGAAAGTCCATATGTTGGGTGCGAATATTCATATGGCTTTTATTTTCACTGAGTCCTCTATTTTATGGTCAATATCTTTGAGAATGTCAACCATCACCCAAGTTTTCTTTTCAGAATCGTATTTCTCCATGGTTTTCTTTGAACTGAAAGAGAGTTAAGAACAAAAATAAGCTACAATACTATGCATAACTACAGGCTTACAAATTTGTTAGGACTTGTGAGAAAGACTAATTTTTTATTAATTTGCAATTGCCAAACCCATATGTGGTTCTCATATGGTAGGGGTGCCCCACAATCGCGTAGAGGGGAAACTAATGGAAAATCAAACTATTTCTTAGATTTGATCTCCTTATTTTAGATATTCAAACTTCTTTATTTTGGATATTTAGGTTCCCTCCAAATATTTGCGACATGATTTTCAAATAAAACGTACTTTCCCCTTATTATCTGTTATTTGTAGCTTGTTGTTAGCTACAGCAGTTATTTTTGAGGTGGGATGCAAGACTCCACCCTCAGGTTAAGTGGGTTACCATGCAAGGTCTGAGTTACTGGAGTTCTATGTTGGATTAGATTAAACAGCAGAGGAAGTCATGATTTACGAACAAACCTTCATGGTAGGGTCATACTTGATAGCACTGGTCGTCGATTTCCTAATATATTTAAACCAGCCGGTAATACTTCAACTGGGAGGAATGCCCCTATTTAGGGGGATGAATTCAGCACGAAAGCCTATTCAAATATAGAGCGCTTTATAAATCATCTTCAAATGAGAACCTAATTCTAGAGTCCAGTAATCGGGTGATTATTTTAAAAGCCACTATGAGGGAACTTTCTTGTCAAGATCCCTCCTTGGGACGTCCTGGCCACGCCTATGCAGATGGGAGTTATAGATTGAATTTCAAACAAGCCAAAGCCAGTCATCCATCTTTGAAAAAAATAGTAAAATACTCATCAGAGTCACTGTAACCTTATTATAACCAATATCACGTAATTACGATGAACATTTAGTATCTGCGAAACTGAATGCAATGTGATATAATAATGATATAACTATACATACTTGAATCCACCAACTGCATAAATGTTCCCGTTGAAAACAAAGCTTTTGAGATGAAATCGAGCAATTATCATCGGTGCAAACATGGTCCAGGAATTGGATGATGGGTCGTATGCTTCAACAGTTTTCAGATCTCCCTCATCCAATCCACCTTTTACACAAAAAGTAAAAGTGTGTCAATATCAGCACAAAGCTGGTCATTCATTTGTAAGCCAAACATCCAAAATATCAGCTTTTGCATGTACTCAGAAGATATATCTCATTAAATATAGGCTTATATATAAATTTAGACAACATATCACTGGGAGTTAGGTAAATATTTCACGTAAACATCAGCACTGAGCTTGAATATATCACTATTTAGAAGAAATATTCCATAAAACATGAGTATTTTTATTTTGAAATAAATTTATTGCCAAGTGCAAGCAATTTCAATTTTAGCAAAAATCCAGATCAGTTATTGCTTTTCAAGTCATATAGGAGAAATGTCTAAAAAAACATTATTTAAAAAAAATTAATTTGAATCATATTTATGCAATTGTGATATCAGGAGTTGAATTAACTATTTGATTGAAAAGAAAAGAAATCATCAAATGTGACTGCGGAGTTTGTAAATTATTTTGCGACTCAAATAGTTTGTTTGAATTTTGCTAAGCCTTTGTCTGAAGTTACAAAAAAAACTTCAATTTCATAAAATTCATGTGTATTTCAATGGCAATCCCAGAATAATTTTCATCTGCGCATAAGCCTAAAAATAATGTTCGAATATGTACAATATTAAGTTATGTTCAATTTTTAAAATGAAGGCATGTGTCACGTTTTTGTTGTGTAATATAATAAGAAAAGAAGTTGAATTTAATTCATAAGATGATTTTTTGTAAAGTAAAATTATCAAATGCCAGATAGACTAGAATTGGGTGGGATGAGTAAAACTGAAAAATACGATCTAAAACTTAGAAGACCTACGAACTGTATATTTGTTGACCTTCGGCATCGGCCAACTAGGCTAGACTAAACGAAGACCGTGGAGAGTGGGAGGACGGCGCAGTCGGAAGAGAAAGCTAAAGTTGACAGCTGAGAGATAACGTAATGTAAAAATGAGCACACACACACATAAAATTCAAAATCTCCACCTTTCTTCATTTCATTTTACTTTTGTTTTAACTGTTATCGTTATCTCACTAAATTTTGCTAGAAACACATTGTACATGCCCACAGGAAACAAATTGGTCAATAGAATGACAGATAATTTATCGCCACATCGCACACAGCTGCTTTCGAATTTCGACAAAAAAATAATTGTAAAATGTTTTAAATCAAAAAATGGACAGGATTGTTATCATATGTGCATCATATTTTGTATTCTTATAAAGGCGAAAAACGATATTCGAAGGATGCGATATTAAAATATTGAATTCAAATGGGACATCCCTTCCTCAAGCACTGCATTAAATTAACCCACAATAAACGAATATCACTACGCTCGTTTTGCTTTTCTTACGTAGAAAATCTTACATTGGCCGAAGCAATATTTTTACAAGAAGAATTTTTCGTAGTTGGATTTTTGTTATCCAGAGCCTTTTATAGGTAGAGTTTCTAGGTGCGGCCCACGGCTTCACCCACTTATTAGTAACTAGCCCTTCTGTAATATAGATTTGATACCCCTGCCTTAGACCACAAAAGCTTTTCATGACCACGCTATATTTGAAAATGAGCTTTCTATCCAAAAAAGGTAGATAATGTTGCACCACCTAACGGGATAATCTGGAAGAATTCTTACTGCCCTTACTCTTTTGCTTTGCCAGGCGTATTCAAATATCCTTCTTTCTCATTTATAAGTGTATTGTTTGAAAAGGAATGGAAATTCTTCTCTTATTTACAGTAATTTGGACTTTTTTCAATGAATTTTTCCACACCAGAACTAGTCCAATTTCAGGATTACTTGTGGCTCTCATTAGTCACTGTGTAGTGAATACAAAATGTAAAAGCACGCAATGGTAGGAAAAATCAAAGGTGGCTTGATATATACAATTATTAAACTCTACACAACTCTGTCTGTTAGTATTAAACTATAGAATCTAATCATTCTGGAAAAAAAATTTGAACTCCATGTTATCTAGACTTGAATGAACTTAAAACAACTCACCAAGCACATAAAGTCGATTCTGAAATTCAACAGCAGCAGAGTCTTCTCTTGCATTCAGCATTGGTGAAATGAAACTCCATGTTGACGTATTTAGATTGAAGCATTCTGCTTTGTTGGTTTTTCTTGATCCTTCCCTTCCTCCCAAACTATAAATGCTTCCTGCAATTGCAAAAAAAAAATTCTGGCTCCCAGCATACCAGCATCACATAATATTGGGATTTTAAATGAAAATGTGAAATATCTGATGTAATTTTTTAAAGTTTGTTCAAAGAAATATATCAACCCCCTGTTCAAAATGAAAAGCATGAACAATAACAAAGCATTCGTTTTGAATACTAGCTTCATGAAGTAACATACATCGGTAGTTGAACATATCTCAATTGATGTTTGACTATATATTTGTTTAAATACCGAAATATTTTTGCTACAAGAAATATTGGAAATAATTTTAGTTAGTTCGAAACTACCATGATTATTAACAAAAAGTGTACCAAAACGACAATAATTATTTAGCAGTATACATTATGAAGTTTAAACTTGATAAAAATAAAAATATACAAAATTTTGTATCGGTTATGTTACGTTTTAGCGTATTTCCGAATGGGATTCGTTTTTAGGTGCAATGAGGGTCTTCAAAATTGCACACCATGTGCCGGCTGCGCTTTTGTGTTGGTCGTAAAGGTTACCATACTGGTAGTCTACAGTGACACATTGTACTACTGTACTACTTCGATTTGGCCCTCGTGTCCATATATTTGAGCTTCACTCTCATGTTGAATGTTTAAGAGGCAGTTGTGATTTTTGGGTAATCTCACTCCGTGGTGCACTCTGGTATTCAAGCACTGAATTTTTGTTTGAGTACCGCAGCATTTTTGGCTATTGATCTCACAAACTTTATAGGAATGTTCCAAATTAAAGCCTTTTTACACTCTAACATAAAATACTTAGTGGAGGAAAAAAATTTTGATTGTTGGACTATATCGAGCAAAAATCGAGCTTCGCTAAGGTTGCTAAGTATATAAAACATGAGAAAAATTAATTAGATGGACGCCATGTATTTGAAAATAGGAACAATTATTATTTGTCACTTGGCAGCACTTCTTGTGTTAAATGGTTCCGACGATCTCATATCAGGCGCGATATAATATTTATCTTGAACTACATTGATAATGAACTTGAAAAATGAAAATACTTTGCTCTTTTCACAATACGTGATTATGTTCTGCGAGGTGACTAACGTGCTAAGCATTAGGAAAAAACTCATCATCGGACTTCTGATTAGCCTGTGTGGGTTCGCAGGTCTGAATCTCATGTAGGAATAATTATATGCGAGAGGATTGCTGGACTTCTCACCCTCGTAGGGTGGTTTGCGAAATTGCTGGTCGGTTACGGCTTTCTCCACCATCAAGTCCATGAATCTGAAAACAAATATGTGACTAACTAATCCCAAACCCGAGATGAACTATTAAGCGTACAAGAGGCCATGCTTTACCATATGAATAAGCCATATTAGCGGCCTCTCTCTCCCCCAGGATTAATATGTAAATCCTATCCTAAATGTTATATTATATATAATCTTTCCAAGGGTTCTTGCATTGAAATTTAATTTTATCAAAAAAGCTACCATTCCAACATAGCCTATTGATGTTTGCATTCTTCTATTAAACAGCAATCATTGGAAAATATATTTTTAACCTACCGTAAGTTAACTCAGAATATTTAGTCGACAGACGGTGCTTCAATTTATCCATTTTAAACTGTCATTTGACGGGATTTTTCAACAAAAAGAGATATATATCCATCTGCATGGTACGTACATTTGATAAAAAATGTTTATTAACCCTTTCCATGCGATTTTTATTTTTTATTAAATAATCGTATTTGCTACGCCGATTTTATGCATTTGTACCCCCACAACTAATCGATCGACTAACGAAAAACTAATGATCCTCTGCTGCCCACTGACAGCTCGTTGGAAAGCTTATATAAAGAGCTTGCAATTGGCGATTAAAAAAAAAGTATTTTTAAAAGTGGTGGTCTGAGTCACAAACCGTATAGAAAGAAGGCATTTTTTTTCTTGGGAGTTGAAACTTCCAACCGTGATAAAAAATAGAAATACTCGCTAAATCCTTTACTGTTACCGCTTCGTGGTTGGCAAACAATAGCATAATATTGCTGTAGCAATTTCGTGATCTAACTCAAAATACTTTGGTAGATGGAAGGGATAATATGTCTTCTATTACCACCCAAAAAACACAGAAATTTGCATAAATTTCAAAAACACACCCTCGTTCCGCATAAGGGAAAGTGAGATTTACCGTCGCTTATGTTAATCTCGAAGAAGACTTCTTATCAATAAACTAAAACCCGGAAAAACTAGACAAACAGTTCGCGACCGATTGCTAAATAAAACAGTGGAGTACATCAACGTACCCGCCGCAATCTAGCGACTTTTGACGTTGGTACATATACGTGCCCACCGCACGGAAAGGGTTAAATTCTTTATTTTTCTGTGATTAAAACTTGACTATTTCAATTAATATTGCGCAATATTAATCTCAGAAATGAAGCATTCGCCAATCTATGTTTTCAGACAGCTATGCTACTAAATTAAATGGAGGTTGAATTATCACATCGTAGACTCCTTGCTCTTAATGCATTTTACAGAATAATTAAAAAGCCAGAAAATCAGACTCACGATATCTTGGACAATCCCACTAATCGAAATATGATGGAGATGTTTACTAACTAAACAAGTCTCTGTTTTTTACTCTCTGGCAATATGCAGGAGAATTTGATAAAATAACCTGATTTGAAAAAAACATACCCTGCATGCAGATGACTGCAGGACCATCACATTTAACATTCTTGCTCTTCATCTTTGTCCACTGGTTTCGCAGAGAATCATACTTTTCCACTGTTTTTGTTTTAAATCCCCAACATCCACCAACAATCCAGATTTCACCTGATATGCAAATAAAACTTCAAATTGGATATTTGATCTTTTTTAAAATATGAATATATTAGAGCGGCATTGGCATAATGGTAGGGGCAATGCAAAGCTTTAATCCCCAACACAGCAATCAAAATTCATCTGCTTAATCTGAATAGAATCTCTTACAAGTTCACAGTAGAGGTGGGATTTTATCCTGGGATTTGTTGAGAAACCTCCATTGATTTTCATTGCTATTTGTATACAATGGAAGCCAATGAAATACCTTTACTGCACAAGAGTTAGGTTTATCACGCAACTACAATTCAAGACTTTATGATTAATCAAATTGGGAAGTCATTTCACTTACAATAGAAATGTAATCTGTTGACATTGGGTATATTTTTAATTTGTGTTAAAAGGCCGAAAATTGTTCAAACAAATTTCACTCAAATATATTGCCAACCTTTGATATTACAGATACTTTACAAAAAATGTATCTCAGACATGAATATTAGTTCGAAATCTAAATTTGTCATCGATACCAAAGTATATAGATTCAGTAAGAAACCTTAATAATGCTATAAATTTTCGATTGCTTCAAATAAGAAATTGAAATATAAAGTATTTATACACTGAACATAAAAAGTAGTGAATATTTGGAAATGTCTGAAAAAACATTAGTATTTGGTAATATGAATTGAAATAAAGAATTATTCAACCAAACGTCATTAGTTGAGGTATATACACTACTAACCATTAACCAAAGTCATTGGGGGGAACCATCCATGATCTTCCAACGGACTCTTCAATTCCTCCCATGTAGCATTAACATCGACATATCTGAGTCGATAGAATGAGGTTCCTCCAACTAAGGCGTACATATGCTGATTCAGTGCAATAGCAGAGATATATTCTGAATTCAAGTTGTCCTTCATTTTCTATATAAAGAAAGAGTTTTCTGAGTTTCAACTCATTAAATGACACATATACAGAATGGGAGTTTGAGATTCCTGGGAACTCTACTGAGATCTAAGTTTGTGTTGCAAGTTAAAGATCAATGGTTCAAACCTGATGACTATCACCAGGGATGTCAGTTTCGAATATTTTATTTTCGATTCAAATCAGAATGTGCCGATTTGTTTATTTACGACTCTATTTCTATTTATCTACCGATGGTGTAAGATAATCGTAATTAATGCCAATTTTCGACATTCCAAAATAGTAGCAACAGTGTTCGTAATAATGGCTGCTTGTTTATAGTCTTGTTCAGAGAAAAGATGAAGCTGATACCCCATAAAAAATCAAAACTTTATGTCAAAATATCAAGCCCATCTTCATCAAACATAGACTGCAAACAAATAAAATGCATTTGGGTGAGAAATATTTTCCCTCATATTTCGTCGATCTCCCGTGTTGAAAGAAAAAATTTCAGCCTATCATGTGGGCAAGAAAAATGGTTCGATTGGGGTGTGGGGCCTTGTTCCAAAGCAAAAATCATTTCAGCCATTACAAAAGTTGGCTGAAATTATTTCTTCACTATAATAGACTTATTTGTTATATTTGCAACATCATGCATGACCTTCCATTTGCAAGAAAGATTTTTCAGTGTGATCAGATAGTCATGCAAAGCTGATGATGCTTACCTGCATTTGCTTCCATTCATTTGACCTTGGATTGAACTGTTTGAGATGGAAAGAGGTCCTGTCGAAAACGACCAACGCATCGTCTGGAATATAAAAATGCTTGTATGCTAAAGCCATCTATAGCAGGTAAAATTAATAATTTTAAGTCAAAGTTGGTATTTTGTCCAAAATGTTTTCATTATTGCCTGAAACATTTTGCTTTCCACCGCCGCCCACAGTAGAGCAGCAGCCAGTGAATTAAAATGTGTTCAGTTTAATCCAATAATTATGTCACAATGGTAAAATATCAGTTCTATCAAAACTAATGATATCTAAGATGGCTCCCTGTAAAAAGCCTTGTGATAATTGAATTGAGAGAATGTGGCTGCCTGTAAAGAGCTTTGTGAATATTCGAATCTCAGGAAGTCAAGCTGAACAAGTATCTTTAACTAAGTAACCAAAAATAAATATGACTTCCTGATTTGACTATTATAAAAGATCAATCAGAAATTTTTACGTTAAAATAAATCGAAAAAAGTCAGCATATTACAAATTACAATGACCAAAACAAAATTATTAAAAATTAAAATAATATGAGTAGTAATAAATGTTTGTTCCAAGTTACCTTCAGAATCTGATGCAGCAGTCTTGCTTTCCAAAAACGAAAGTGCCATTATCTTGAGTACTTCAGCATTCGAACCAATCAGGCTCTAAAGATAGTCAAATAAATAATCAAATAGCAGGATGTAAAATGTTGTTTGACAACTTGGCACCCCTTGGTGTTTGTGCAATCTTTCAATAGCGTATTTCACCAACTAAATGCGGAAATTAAATACCTAATTCATTGTACTTGACCTAACTGTGAGTTATGGTTGCCACATGATCAATTTTATTGTTTCACCATGTACTAATGGTCAATATATCCGAGAATAAAGAACTCCTTGGATACAAAAGAACTTGTCAATTTTCGAAATAGCAAACTTGGACTTGGCCTTTGTCCCACATCAAAGATTATGCAAACATCTAGAATATTATGAAACTCACTATATTAAATATAGATATTGCCTTTACAAGTTTCTGAATAGGAATTCAAATAATGAAAGACTTACATCTTGCTCCAGAAGATTTCTGCGATATGAGAGTGATATCTTAGTCAAATCCAGTTGCTTGAAAGATTTGACAAACCGATTTGAACGTTTCTTCTCATCGAATTTTGTCCAATTCATCAAAGCCAGGCATTTTTCTTCTTCAGTTGCCTAATAGGAATAACGGTTATAGATTTCTGAGTCTTATGACAGTCATAGGAAATAGTAGGTACATTTCATGTATTAGTGGCTTACTGCCATGGCTATTGTTTGGAGTAAATGGACCCTAGCTGGAACCAGCGTTTGGTTGGTCACAATCACTTGTGAAGTTTCTCTGAAAATCAAATTCGTTTTGACGATGCTAACATATCAGTGATGGAAATTTCCAAACCCCTAAGATTGGACGCATGTCTGCACTGCTGTGTACCGTTATTCAGCTATTGGCTCTGACATCGTTTATGACATAACAATGCAATTCATCTGTTCATTTCTCGCAACATCTTGCCTCTTTCGGAAGTGCATCTGCAGACTGTTTTAGGGGTTATACGAGAACTAGATGCTACTTTGCATTTTATTGGTTTCTCGCCTACAATGCCGTTGAAAAAATAAAATATTTTAGACTTGAAATACCAATGGGGTAGTGTAAAACTGCCTTAATGTGGTTGAAAGCTGATCGAAAATTATAAAACTATCAGAGTGGAATTCCCTCCAAACTCTTTGGTAACATAAAATAATTTGCCGCATCATCTTAAACGTTTTTGGTAATTCATATGCATGGTTTCAGAATCTAATTTCCTAATATCGAGTGCCATGAAAAATCTCTCTGATAGAAGTGTTGCAAAAGTAAAGCCCAAAACTACACCAACACTAACAGAAGCTTATAAGATTAGTTTCACAAGTTTCTTATAAATACAAACATTGTATCTAACAAACAAGTATCTGTGAACCACTCTCTTCTGTTCCGCGATAAAAATATAATTTTTGACCCATTCATTGAAAAAGGTCTGCAATCCCTGGCATATAGATAACTACATAGTTGACAATTTAAGTGGAAGGACTGCATTTCCATTTCATTTCTATTTCTAACTTATTTGGGTGTTAGTTCCTAGTGGTTAGTGTGAGTCAGTGAGTGTCCCAATTAAAAGCGACCAGGCTTGATGCGAATGCACTTGGGACAAATGTTTGCTAGACATTGTTTATTATATGAATGGCTTCCAGTTAATGGCTATATTTTAAGAGCAGTTTAACCGTCAGTAAGAAAATTATTGTCTAATATTTCCAAGATTAGGAATCTGGTATTAGGATAAAGCAAGCTTGAATGTAGGTATATGAATTATAAGCAACATTGTCTGAGAATCAAAAATGTTATTAACCCTACCTAACCGGTCGCCCGTGGGCCATTTTACATTGGTTATTTTTTTGTCAACCATTAAGCCCTAAAACTTCACTCATGGCTTTTTAATAGCGTGTGCTAGAGTTCTATTCAGCAATATATGTTTATAACTCACTCCTCTAAAAATATTTTTTCTATACGCAAAAATTCCAAATTTCTAGTGAACTTGCGAGATTTTGTGTCTAGTAGAGGGTTAATAATTATTCCTAATTAATTAATTTTTATTCAAACGTTTTCTTGTGTTATTTTCCAACAGAACAACACCAAAACCACTATTATAGCAAGAAGTGTACTCTGAAATTCACGACTGTATTTACAGAATATTCAAGTTCAATGCTTCAATTGACAATTTTGATGACGTCACACCTCTAATTATTACTGTAGGCCCCCCTCAATGCAAAAAATGTTACTTTTTCCGACGGAAATGCGCGTAGATAGACGTAAACATTTTTATGCGTGCCTTACGAGTGAAAATTACCATTAATTTTACGTTTTTTTCATGTTTAAAAAATCTTGATAGCTCTGCCAAGTATGGTGCAGTCGAAATCATATTTTTCAAAACATCACAGGGCCAGAGATGGAATGTATGACTAAAAGTACATGATAAACCAATACTAAGCCATTATAAGGGAGTTTATTGTAGTTCATTTTCCGTCTGAGTCACATCAACGATTTCACATATCTGAAGGACGATTTTCAAATCTATGCTATTTATAGAACTGGCATTTACAGCGAAGATGGAGTCCCTTTTTTCGTGAAATATACTACTTCACTATAGAACATTAACCGTAAACCACCATTAATACCTTTTAGAGTTGGACTAGGCATTAATAATACTAACCACAAATCCTTAGGCCTGTGCAAACAAACATTTATGAGCCAAGTAAGCGCGAGCCTGGCTCGTCAAAGTGGTGCTTTGTGCTATGCATTAGAAATACATTTGCCACTGCACCCTTTTGCACCTTACGTGGGTTCGCAGGTTCAAATCCGGTGGGGATAATTATCAACAAGAGAATTGCTGGACTCCTCCCACTGTAAGATGATTCACGCTACCGCTGCTCGGTTACGGCTTCCTCCACCATTCAGTATATTTAACTGAAACAAATAACTTGCTGCTTAATCCCATACTCAGCATGGACTAGTGACTAGTCACCATATGACTAAGCAGTGTTAGTGGCTTTTTTCTCCCTCTGGACGAAATTGTAAATCCTATCATACAGTGCTACTCATCTATAATAAAGTGTAAATGAGAGTCTCAATAACTAATATTCCACTAACCGTGTTTTCCTTGGCCTTGATCATTCCCACCAACTGTTTTTCATCTATTTCCTTGAATTCATCCAGTTCTGCAATTTTTGCAAAGTTGTTGGAAGCAATTTCATCACATTTTGCTTCGAGTTGTTTCAGATCGTACAACTTCGAAATATTTATGGTGATGAAGTAAGATTTGGGACCCAAATGCTGTTCCAGGTATTCAGTTACGATACCACATAATTCTGAAAATTTTTATTAAAAAATAATTTAATTATTAAAAAAATACAAAATATGAGAAAGAAAAGACATATCCAGTGGTAATTTCACCCTTGTTCAACCCGCCATGGCTCTAACCATTTAACTATGTAAATACTGTAGGTCAGGGGTGTCATTGATGTTATGACATGCGTCGTTCGCACAAGCTAGCTGTTAGGGGCATTAAAAAGTCATAGACATAGATAAATTTAACTCCGATATAGGCTTCGCAATGCAAAGGGATTGGAATTACTCGCACGTACCAAATTAAATTAAATTGAAAAGTCATTTTACAGGACCTCATCATTCAAAATTGCCACTTAACTCTGCGAGCCAGATAAATTTTCATTGAGGGCCACATTTAGCCCGCGAGCTGCAGGTCGCACACCCGTGCTGTAGATTATCAAGCGTTATTGAAGGAGCTAGACTTTGATGTGTCTTCTATTTCAAATCATTTTCAAATAAAAAAATTTATAAGTTGATTTGTCTTGATCATTTTGTTTTTATTGATATTGGAGTCTGATTTGTATTTTCAAACTTTCCAAGAATCTGGAGTCGGACTCAAAATTCTCAATTCTCTGCAGTCAGGAGTTGAAGTTGTAATATTGCAGACTTTTGAAGGGGATAACTAAAACCAATGTTTCTGAAGGTAGCTCAAAAACTCAAAAATTTAGTTTTAGAGTTGAAACTTGACAAATGGTCCAAATATTTTTATAACCTGAATTTGGGAGACGAAGACGGGGTCAAAAATTTTGGCAACCTGCATTCAATATTTAGAACCGGAATCAGAGTTTGGAATTGTGTGTCATTTTTTCTCGAATGCACGACCCGATTTTTTGTTGATAAATGTCACGTCACGTTGTTATATGAAATATGGAGAGACTATCTACTTTATTGGTTTTAAATGAAGGGTTCCAAGTAGAAAAACACTTACTTCCCAGTTGGAACATATGAGAAGATTGCATATATGATGCGATATCAGATGTCTCATCAATGGGGAATTTGGAAGTATAGATATACTCGATAACTTTCTCAATAGTATCCGAACTGAAGCCCTGGATATCAACTTCACCTGACAGAGTCTCAACAGTCTGAAAAAGCATTTTGGAGGTGTAAGTTGTAAGTAAATACATCACACTGTCAAGATTTGCCTCATATATCATTCGTGTACCATTTTATTGAAACCCTCTATTGCACTTTCTATGTCTATGGGAACCCTGGGAGGGTTTCTATATTTCCAGGGCAGATTCGTGTGTTGTCATATTATGTTGAGTTTGAGCCCTGCTTACTCCATGGTTAGGCCAATACCACCATCTTAACCTAGTATAAGTATTTTTGGGGCAATACTGGATCCTGTATTAGTAATTAGTATGTATTCGTAACCCTCGCATGGTGGACTATTAACCCAGGATCACAACAGACTACAGAACTAGGGTCATTGAATGGAAACTTCGATGAACATTTGTTCGATTTTTTTTACTAGTTAGCTTTCACTTTTTATGACTTATATTTCACGGTTTTTATTGCAAACAAAGCAGTATAAGCAGTCACTAATAGCTAGAATCTATTACTTTGGGAACAACCAGAATCTTTTCAGTTGGCATTGCCCATCCTGGGTGAGGTGGCGGGCATGAGATTTGAACTGGGTTGACTAAGCCATAATGCCAACTATTATATTTGTATTCAGATATTACAAATATACTAACCTCATGTCGAAACATTAATTTGAAATAATCAGTTGCAGTAGACAAAATAATCTTATGCACTCGAAATTTTTCTGAACCAACTTTGATCGTAAAATCACAATATAGACCAGCTTTCCTGTACCTGAAATAAAATATAGATTTAATTTTAATATCATCAACAATTTTTAGTATGAAGTTTGACTATGCTTCTACAACCATTGTGTCAACATGACTCATAGGTGTGAAAACAGTGACCTAGACCAGGAGTGTCGAACTCTCGGCCCGCGGGTCGCATGCGGCCCCAGAGAACTCCCAATGCGGCCCTCGAACGCTTAACAATAATTGTAATATTTTGGAAGTTTTCTTATCTAAATGTAATACATTTTTCAAACCTTTCAAATTGAAATTGATTATTCACACACAAAACGACAATTTACTAAAAGTAGTTTTTTAAAATCAAAATTTTATTTGTTTTCCATTTGACCCAATTATGGATACACCTCAAGCTAGAAAAAGTATATTTGAAGGAAGTTGGGACTATGGAGTTGCAATATTTCTGCATTTCTCAAAATTCTGAAGCACATTGTTTAATTTGTCACATTTCCATCAGTTCAATGAAAGAATACAATATAAGTAGACATTATCAGAATAAATTCAGCAGTCAATATGACAAATTCAAGATCAACTACGAACAGAAAATTGTTATGTGTTCGTATATTATTATATTTGTACAACTACCTAGTTACTAAAAATCAATATCGACCATAACTCAAGCGCCGGATGCCACGTAAAGGTTAGAAATGTCGCAAAATGTGGCGGGAAATGTTTGGTCCATAAAGTCAGTCATTTGTTTGTTTACTGATCTATACATGAAATGATAAACGTAATATTTTGGTATTACTGAAATTAATCGAACATTCTCAACGATCCAGATTAACCGATGATCCTGTGACCTCGTTAATTGAGTTGGTACTGTAAAATTATTTAAGCCTGATATAGCAAGCTGGTGGCACAAAAGAGATGCCAAGCATCAGGACATATATAATGAAAAAACATTGAGTTTAATAGGATAGGATTTACATATTTATCCTGGAGGAGAGGAAAGCCGATAAGACGGCTTATCCATATGGCGAACCACGCCCTCTCGTCCGGTTACCATTCCAAGTCGGGTATGGGATTAGTTATATATATTGTTTGTTTTCGGAAGCTTGGACTTGGTGGTGGAGGAAGCCGTAACCGACCAGCGGTTACGTGAACCACCCAACGATGGCGAGGAGTCCAGCAATCCTCTCGCACATAACCATCCCTGCATGGGATTCAAACCTGCGAACCCACGCAGAGTAATTAGAGGTGCGGTGGTGAGCGTATTCCTAACGCTTAGCCCAATGAGCCACACCGCTGCGCCATCTGTAGTATTTTTGTAAATTTTAGGTCTATATATTTAGATTACGGTAAGTCATTTTTAGTGCATGTATTATTCTTTCTACATATTATACAGTATTATATTATACAGTAAATTGCAATAACAGTGAAATGCAGAAAAATTAATATGTACCGTAAATGGCATTTGTAATTTAAGAAAAAAATAAAACTTCATTCAGCTGTTTAATTGCATCACAATATATGTCACAAACTACACCTATCTAAAATATGCTCCAAGTATACATTATAAAAATATATCAAAAACTGTCTGCGGCTCTTTGCACAATTTCCAAAATGCAATGCGGCCCCCGAAAACAAACAAGTTTGACACCCCTGACCTAGACTGATATCCAGACAAACAAACCATGCAATATCAAATATTGCAGAATTAAGAATATTCTCTATATTTTACATTTGAAAATGTTTCTTTGAAATAGTAAATCACGCATCTCCGCCATCCTCACTGTCAACTCATAGGATTCATTTATTTATGCCGGGGGAGAGGAAAGCCACTAAGGTAGGCTTAATCATATGACGAATCATGACCTCTCCTCCGGATACTAGTCCATGTAGGATATGGGATTAGTTAGTTAGTTATTTTGTTTTCGGAAGCATGTACTTGATGGCGGAGTAAGCGGTGAGCGACCAGGGTTATGTGAACCACCCCATGGCGACGAGGAGTCCAACAATTCTTCCGTACATACCTATCCCTGCATTGAATTAGACTTGCGAACCCATGCAGGGTAATCAGAGGTGAGTTGGCAAGCATATCACTAATGCTTAGCCAGATGCCCCACACCACAAAGTCTGGCATAAATCTAACTTTTTAAATTAACTATATCGGACATTTCCTGAAGGTAACTACATCTGAATAGTATTGTAAGATATTCTAGTTTGTTTGGACATTGAAAAAAATTTCGTTGCCTCAGCTGGCTATAGGGAGCTAGCTGTAATATAACCTGGCAAAGCTGCAACTGGTAACTAATTTCTGATATCAGTGGACGCTTGTGAGGGCTTTGTTTGAGGCAAAAGGCATGGATAAGAAATACGATTTCACAGATTTCAATGTACCGTATCCAACAACATGGGTTGTCGAAAAGGAGTTGTTTTCAAGTCAAGGACAAAGATATGTTTTATAAACAATTTACAATATTCATTTTTTTTCGAACATAATACCACCACGTCTTGCGAAACCCCTATATAAAATGATTTGATTTTCTGTATGAGGGATATTTTTCAGTTGAAAATTTGTCTACGTGTATGTTATTACCGGTACATCAGTATCTTTTTAAGGCAGTAGTTTTATGTTTTCATGGTCAAACTCTAACTTGTATTCATAATTAGCAACATGTCTGCATCCAACCAGACCTGTAATAAATTCCACAGGAATACTATCCAGTTCAATATCTCGAAGACCGCAGGTATACTTATACAAAAAGGTTTTCAGAGACTATAACTTAACAATTTTTCTCAAGAATAGTGTTCCCATTTTTAACAATATTTTCTGGCTACACAGTCTCTATAAACTTTACCATTCAATAGTTATTATTTAGTAAACTACACTAAACAAAGTTTCTTATGGCATTTTTCGCTGAAATAGTTTCTAGAGATGGCAAATTATATTATATACAGCCAAGGTGATTTTAACATGGGAACACTGAATTTTTATTTGCCATATTATAAGTACCTAAGTTGCCTTATCAGCTTAGTCAATAGTAAGTTCTTACACATCAGCGAATGCTTCCTTGTTGCCTTATTCAGAAAGAAAAACAGTTTACAATATTCATTTTTTTTTTCGAGCATAATACCACCACGTCTTTCAAAACCTGTCCACAAAATGATTTGATTTCTGTATGAGGGATTGTATATTTTTCATTTGAAATTTTTTCTGTGTGTATGTTATTACCAGTACATCAGTATTATTTTAAGGCAATAGTTTTATGTTTTCATGGTCAAAATCTAACTTGTATTCATAATTAGCAACATGTCTGCATCCAACCCCAACCTTTAATAAATTCCACAGGAATAATATCCAATTCAATATCTCAAAGACCACAGGTATACTTATACAAAACTTTCCAAGACTATAATTTAACAAATTTTTCTTAAGAATAGTGCTCCCCTTTCTAACAATATTTCCTGACTACACAGTTTCCATAAACTGTACCATAAAGTTATTATTTTTCTTTGGAATAGTCTCTGTAGAAAGCACAGTATATATACAGACAAGATGATTTAAACATGGGAACACTGAATTTTTGTTTGTTGTATTATAATTATGTTGACTTATCAGCTTAGTAAATAGTGAACTCTTACAGCGACTGCTACTATGCAGGCTGCATGGCCAATACCGAATAGTTCACTATTTCGAATACATTCGAAATTATTATTTTCGAATATGAAATTTCGGTTCCATTATCTTTGAACCCGCGTACATTTGAACCCGTACATCTGAACCCGTAATTTGAACCCCGAACAATTGCACCTGTATACTATTGCACCTATGGACATTTGCACCTACGGACATTTGAACCCATACATTTCCACCCATGGATTTTAGCACCCGCATATAGATTGAACCCGCGGACATTTGAACCCGTGTACGTTTGCACCCGCGTACATTTGAACCCATGTACATTTGCACCCGCGGACATTTGAACGCGTGTACGTTTGCACCCGCGTACATTTAAACCCATGTACATTTGCACCTGCAGACATTTGAACCCATGTACATTTGCACCCTGGACATTTGCACCCATGTACATTTGAACCCACGAACATTTGCACCCGCGGACATTTGAACCCATGTACATTTGAACCCACGAACATTTGCACCCGCGGACATTTGAACCCATGTACATTTCCACCCACAGACATTTGAACCCACGTATATTTGAACCCGCGTACATTTGAACCCACGGACATTTGAACCCGCGTATATTTGAACCAACGTATATTATATTTGAACTCGCGTACATTTGAACCCGCGTACATTTGAACCCACGTACATTTTCACAAAAAATGTTTGCCCCAACGGCAAATTCCAGTCGCAAATAATTTTCATGTTACAGGCGCAAGCTCAATATTCTAAATTTCAACACTGTTTCCCTTGTAGTTAGTTTTGGTGTATATGCATTTACCCGCTTCTACGAAGCAAGCATTTTTGAGTGTCATTGTAGTCCGAGGGATAAAAGTCTCTTAACGATATAAACAACATTGTTCTGCCAAGGTCTTTTTTCTTTTGCTGTTTTTTTTACATTGACATTTGTAAATCCTTATCTCATTCGTTAGCCGCGATCTCCAAAACAGACGATGACCTAGAAAGCGGTACTTCTTTGGAATACCTGAAACCAGGGCTAATACGGAACAAATATCTCACAGACCAATGAAGTCTTAAATGAGGGTCTTACTAAAACTAGCTTTACAGTAATATTTTTAGTGGTCAACTCCTATAAATTTGTTCTGAAATTATTGCACGGAAAACGCCTACTATGATATCCCGCCCAGCATGAGATTTGGGAGCTCTGTGGCCACTTCATGTTTTCTTGCTAGCATGTTTACAAAATTGTTATATGTATGCATACACGACCACGCTTTACTGTTGAAAATGAGTGTTGTCTCAAATCAGGTTTTGCCATTTTTCCTAAAATCAATCTATAAATTGAATACTATTGTCTGTATATAAATAAATAAACGCACAGATTCTTCGTTTCTAAGAAAATATGAAATTAAGATAATGAAACTATGCCATTTTTGTAACAACATGTTCATAGCCAATTGCCAGTTTTATTGAAGTATTGTTTCATTAGAATGTCAGAACTAAACTATACATAGAAATCGTAAGTCATGTAAATATGTTGAATATTCGAAAGTGAAGAAGTTTTAAAATCATTATCGTGGCCAAAAATGGTTTTTGCTGTTTACACTATTTAGAGTAAATCGAACATATTCAGCATATCAGGTCAGGTCTGTTAAATATGATATTGCAATTTACAAACGACGTCATAAGTTACGGATTACATTTATTTTAATATATCAATAAAGTTATCACTCACAAATTTGTGTCGAATGGGCGATCAATTTTGAGATAGAGTAGCTATTGACGTTTTACAAATAGGAATTTATCAATTATGATACAATAGTTAAACAACAAATCAAAATAATGACGATAAACGAAATTTTACGATATCACGATCAAAGTCAAAATCAAATAGACTGCATTTGAGCTATTGAGTGGAGATACCTAAGGCTTGTCGGTTTCAGTTCCATATGAAAAAACTTTAACTGACAACCTAACAGCAATTTGTACATACTTTGATCTTTGGTGGGCCGTAACTCCTACATGAGCATTTGCCGCAGTCAGTTTGTGGACTGCAATGTCTTTTCGTAGGCCATTCAGCAAACCCCATATACTCGGATGTTTGCATCGGAACATTCTTGTAAGGCGTTGTGAAATCCTTCTACAGCGTTTGTTGTTCTTGGGGCCGAAGGCATGATTTTAATCTCTTTGGCATAGTTCCACAATCGAGGGGGAAATCTTGCTTCTCTTGGACGTGAACCCACTTGAGGTCCACGAATGTAGGTAGATTCAAAATATTGCAAAAGTTGATTGCATTCGGGCGCATCGTCGAAGGTGTCGCAAAGCAAGGTGAAGACTTCGGCAACCTCGTTAATGGGAACAAAAGCCAGAGCTGCCAAACTTCTAATTTTCAGATTGAAAGAGGGTAAACATTCAAACTTCTTTTTTGATCCGATAGAACCAACATTTCGAATTATAGCTTGTGACAGGTGAAAATAACAACCTTTAATATCGGCCAGAGGAAATTGTGCATGGAATGCATTGATAGCTGCTATTTCAAAATCAACAATGATTTTGGTGGGGTTAGCATTTGGGAAAATGATTTTCAACACTTCCAACATCTGAACGTATGTTTCTTGTCGCTTGTCTCGTAATAGGAAATATACGCATGGTAGATAGGATGCTCCCACTTTACAGTGAATTGTATACAACTGGAAGAAAATATCGGGCCCACATCAAATGTACCGTCGTCAAGATATGTGTCACTATCTAGATGTGCAAGTAGTGATCGATCTCCAATGGCCAAAATCCGATGACGATCCTCCGGGCCAGTGCCATGCAAAATGATATCTAAATATTGGCTCGGAATATCAAAGCTTGCACTTGTAGGATTCGTACGTAACCAATTTTTCTGTCGCCTTACTCTGCATATATCGGCCTCCAGAGTCGACTTGCCTGGCAAGAGCATTAGTACATCTGTTGATCTATTATTCAATACTTCACCTAAAATATATCTTGTCGATGTATTTGATGGTGTTGATGCTGCTTCTTTTAATGTTGCACGGATGATCCCAACTTCAGTCCTAATGCTGTCGCCAGAATGACTGTGATATCCTAGTTCTTTTATTACATTTTCACCGATCGTAACAACAGCCAATCATCTGAAACCCAATCATTTCGCTTACAATATTCGTGGACTTTGTAAATCAGTAAGTCGTTTCCTCTTGTGGTCTTGGAAAATGTAGGCGCCATGTTTCCAACTTATTTTCGCAAAGGGACTTGTCATCTTCGCAGCTGCAACGTCCTGAAGAAACAGTTTGGAATTGTCTGCGAGGGAAAAAGGTCATTGATGCAAGGAAAAACTTTTCGCGGGATCGAACTATCTGCGAGGGAAAAATGGCATTGATGCGAGGAAAAACATTGCGCGGGATCGAACTAACACATCAATTAAAATTCTTGATCGCGCTCTTCAAGAGTCGTCGACCGTTCAAAGCACAAATCATACTCCCCAATTTTGGCTCGCATTCTACAGCGGAACATTTTTGTCCATTGAGTCTTATGATATCGACAATTGCGATGACAATGACAGACGGAGTATAATATAAATATATAATATAATTTAAATATATAGAAAATAGTTGTAATAAAGCCTTCGAGTATATAATCGAGAATTCCATGGTGTTTTCGCAACGTATGCATTTGGAGAAAGAATCCTAAGTGTACCTTCCAATCCTATATACTATAGTATATAGCAGGGCTACTCAACTATCTTTGCTAAAGGTCCATATACAAAACTTGAAAATTCCTGGGGTCCGGTCTGGCCAAATAATGTACTTCATACTGCGCCCAACAATATTTTAGTGACTCGATCTTTTCGGTTACAAAGTCAAGAAAAAGCGAGTTGTGGAAAACTGAGTAACCGCGAAATATTCCACATCCTTATACATATCCAAAATTAGGTGGAGACAATCTTCTGGAATAAAAATATCATACGCGGTCCGAATCGAATACTTGGAAAGTCCGGATTCGGACCGCGGTCCGCCAGTTGAGTAGCCCTGGTATATAGCATGGAAGGATAAGGGTGTATATGTAAAGACGCTGATATTCTAAATGCAAATGCCCATGGGCGTAGATGTTCATGGGTGCTAATGTCTGTGGGTACAATTGTACGCGGGTGTAAAAGTACGCTGGTGTAAATGTATGTAGGTTCAAATGTACGCGGGTTCAAATGTACGTGGGTTCAAATGTCCGCGTGTGCAAATGTTCGTGGGTTCAAATGTACATGGGTTCAAATGTCCGCGGGTGCAAATGTACATGGGTTCAAATGTACGCGGGTGCAAACGTACACGGGTTCAAATTTCCGCGGGTTCAAATGTACATGGGTTCAAATGTACGCGGGTGCAAACGTACACGGGTTCAAATGTCCGCGGGTTCAATCTATATGCGGGTGCTAAAATCCATGGGTGGAAATGTATGGGTTCAAATGTCCGTAGGTGCAAATGTCCATAGGTGCAATAGTATACAGGTGCAATTGTCCTGGGTTCAAATTACGGGTTCAGATGTACGGGTTCAAATGTACGTATGTTCAAATGTGCTGTCACCGAAATTTCGAATACTTCGAAATTAAAATCCAGTAATAGAATCTAAGTGTATGAAGGAATTTTCATACAATGAACAATGGGAAAACTTCTATTTACAACCTGGCTATATTACCAGGCATTTCATGTTTGCAGATTATTGCGATATATATTTTATATAACATGAGTTGTGTTAATTAACAGAATTAAAATAATACGACAAGGCATTTTAAATAGTGGTATCGGTGATGGATTTGAATGCTTGCGCAACACAAAATCATCCTAGTAAAACGCCCATACTTTTAAATACCAACCATTATCCAAATTATTTGTCAAAAAGCGGGATAAAGTATGAGTTCTTTTTCAGACTTGTGACAATTTTTTCGTGAGTACAAAAATACGAATCAAAAAGTAATTATATTCGGGAACTTTACCACACATTTTAAGTCCGCAGATCGCCGTTGTATGTTTGTGTAATAATACTTTTATTATTTTATAAATACGAAAACTATTTATAATCGGGTAGTTTACAACATATTCAATGTCCACAGATCACCGTTGTATTTTGTAAATACGAAAATAGGAATCAAAAAATAATATCAATCGCGAGTTTGCCTCACAATTTATGTCCAGAATGCCGTGATATTGTGCCCGAATATAATTAATTTTTGATTCTTATTTTCGTACTCACGAAAAAATTGTCACAAGTCGGAAAAATAATTTATACTTTATTACACATTCAAGTCCACAAATCGCCGTTGTATTTTTGAGATATAATAATTTTATTATTTTGTAAATACGAATCCGAAATTCATTATAATTGGGCAGTTTACCACACATTTCATGCCCACAAATAACCGTAGTATTTGGTATTAATACTTTCATTATTGATACTTTTGACCA
Organism: Styela clava; assembly: GCF_013122585.1. NCBI lineage: Eukaryota > Metazoa > Chordata > Ascidiacea > Stolidobranchia > Styelidae > Styela > Styela clava. The sequence continues at coordinate 20,061,759 of NW_024102835.1, read as the reverse complement.
TCATTATCAAAATTATTTGCAAGAAAGCGGGTGAAAGTATTTTTCTAATAAATCAACTTGTTTCCCAACTTGTGACAATTTATTGGATATCGTAACAATTACGGCTATAAATACCGTATTTCCCGGCTAATAAGTCTACATGGCAAATAGGACGATGTATATTTTTTGCACTCAAAAAAGGGGGTTTTCCATATAGGCCTCCAAGAAGACGGGTAGAAAAATTGTTCCCTGTTGTTCAGTTATGCTAATATGCGCTAATAATAATGTTTAGAACCAGATCACGTTTGTTTAGTAGAATCATACTCACAGAATTAACTATTCTCAACAACGAAGCGGTAAATTTAAATTTTAAAGCGGCAATCATTTTGGACAACCTATCAACCCAAATGTTGAAATAATTTTGGAAAGTGATAAGTTCCACACGGTACGTCCACGCGTTATTTCACAGCTGTGTTTCATGTCCCTGTCATTTTCTGCTGAATCGGCAAACCAAAGGGTCATAAATCACTTACTTTATCTCGGTGGCGGTGGCCGTGTTTTCGTTTTTAAGTAACAATAACCGGCCTACGATTAAATATCATGATTGGCAGACCCAGAAGAACCAAATATAAGGTTAACACAAATTATGCTTGAGAAGACTAAGAAGAATGTCGGCAATGTCCACCAACGCAAACGTGCAAATGTGTCGCAACACTATGCGACGTACATTCGCGCTGAATATAAACAATCAAAATGCCGACTCTATTTCATCGTCATTAAATTACAAAACGCGAGAAAGCGTAAAAAGTCGTTTGAAGATTCCGGTAAAGCGAAACACTGTGTTTACGGCGAAAAGTGACTACTATTCGTAATTATTCGGAAATGAGCCGGAAAGGTATTCGAATACTTTGATATTCGAATAATTTCGAATATTCGATTCGTTTTGGACAACCCTGTATGCAGCCTTATACAAAAAGAGATTTTCAGGTCAGAGACCGTTCATAAAACATAAACAGTCCTCAGTAATTTCAGGACTCCAAATAGTTTTTCTTCATAAATAGCTAGACTACTCCATCCAAATAAACTGTGAAAGTCAATGGTTTATTTATAAATAGGATTCAAAAAATTTCAAAATTTCAGCTACGGTAAATATCACCTAGAGAAGGCAAAGCAATGAAAGTATACTTAAGATTAAGGTGATTCAAAACATGAGGACACTGTCACACTGATATATTGTTTGCGGTATTATGAGTATATTTTATGGTCTATTAATTAAGTTCACGGCAGTCACTGGAATACCAAGAGTTACTGAAACTATATGATTGTATCCGGTGAAATTATAAGATGACTTGTATTCATATTAGGCTAACTTCTAGGTGGACTTTGCCCAGTGATTCAACTCATGTTCAGACTCAAACATGAATTGAGACTCGGATGGCCCACAAGTGTACTTGTCTACTCAAAAATCAGGGACTAAGTATTAAAATTAAACAAAAACTATTAAATTCATGAAACCTATCCTGATAATAGTGTTCCCAATTTCAATAACTAGATGTGCTGGCTATACAATTCAAACTGAAGGTACTATTCAATATGTATAATTTCCGAGTTATATCTACCATAATCGCCTATAGAAGAAAAGATATATACAATTATGATAATAACAAAAATAGGAACACTGAATTTTTTCCACTTGAATACAATATTCACTTTAAATGTCTTCACATTATTTTTGAAACATTCTAAACATAGATAAACCTGATCTTAAACCAAAACAATTTCGAACTGGATAATACTAAACTTGAATCAATGGCTTAGTGGTTAGCGCATGGGTCCTAAACTATCTTTAAATCACAAACTAAAAATAATGAGTTGAAATCAGTCCTAGGAAAAGGCTGGACCATTTGTCAGAGACTTAAAGTGACCTGAGTCAGCGACTCATATACAACTGACTGTTGGTGAGACTTAGCTCAGTGATTAGGTTGATGTCGAAATTGAAGTTGAACCAAAACTCAGTTAGCCATGGCTCAACTTTGGGTACTCCCGTAGGGCAGGGCTACTCAACTATTTTCACTAAAGGTCCGTTCACAGAAGTTCAAAATTACTGGGGTCCAGACATTTCAGAAAATTTATTTCATTATAAAAACGAAACACTATGCTTGATTTCGTAATGGCGTTTTAGATTGAATATGCCATTTACATTTAGATTGAATATGCCGACTTTCACCGGGCTTAAGAGAGATGGTGCAAATGATAAAGGTGGCACGTCGTACCTATTAAGAACACGAGTTGCAATGTGAAAATCTAGGGATGAACAGGTGATATAAACGCAGTAATCTGAGTTGGTGCGCCTGATTTATCCACTTGGCGTTTAAAAACTCTGATAACAGACTAACACAGAATGTTCAATGCTAATTGTTTATCACTGCAATCAAACTAAAGCCCATGGTAATAATACTGACTATCACGTAATTTGATTTATACCCAAGTCTCAACTAAAAGCTGGCAATGAGAATGTAAAACAAAAAGAAGAGGCTCCGTAAGCCGTTCCTGACAGTCAACATAGGTGAAAATGCGTCTGGTCGGCTGTGAAAAGTGTAATTGTTAGGACACCTTTAAATATCGCTGATTAGCCAATGGTACAGAAGTTGACAAGTACACTAATACTCGAGAAACATATTGGTATGAGGTAACCAATTTTTTCGTCGTTGATTCAGTGAAAAATAGTATCAAAATCATCTAAAAATATAAAACGATAATTGTGCTGCCAAAATAAATGAGCCGAAGCGATCCGAATTGGGGTGTCGAAAGGTCCGGATTTGGACCGCGGTCCGCCAGTTGAATAGCCATGCCATGCCGTAGGGTGTGTACCAGATTGGGGTTAGTCCATAATTTTATACCAATTTTCAGTCCCCTAACACAACTTGATGTTAAGCAGGAGAACAAAAAAGAGTTACTTCCATATTGGTACACATACTCCTGTGAGCGCCCAACTTTGCCCTTGGCCTCGAATTTGAATCAAGACTTGAATAGCCGTGACTCAACTTTGCACTCAGACTCAAATTTGAATCAAGAATCGAATAGCCGTGACTCAACTTTGCACTCAGACATGACTCAAGACTTACATAACCAATGACTTTACTATTGACTAAGGGTTTGGGGACTTTTACCCAACACTGGTCGAACCCCCAGCATTGGTGTAATAACAATGAGTTGCCATTGAGTGCCAGAAATGTAATCATTCCAAGAATAAATGATCCTAATGCACCAACACCTTGTTCAGATTGAAACTGCTAGAACAACTAATAAAATGGGTTGCTTTATGATATTTCCGTTCTCTGAGCATTCCCATCTCATGAAATAAATTTAAAATTCCTATCTTAAAGACTGGAGTTTACTTAAACATCAACCCAAGTTTCAGATTAGAGATCAAAAGTATCAAAAATAAACAGAAATTCTCAAATTAATAAAATAATTCCCAAAATGTTACTTTAGTTTCAAATTAATAGAATTGGTCCTGAAAATAGTGTTCATGTTTTGAATAAATAGAAATTCTGATTGCATAATCCTAGTAGACTGTACCATTCCACAGTTTTTGTGAACAAAGAAAAAGAAAACCTATTAATAAGTAATGTATTAGTCACCAAAACAACCTCTAGAAGTGTAGATATACAATCAGCTAGGCGTATGGAAACACTGAATATTTCAACACATATACAAGGCAATATTTCAAAGAATTCCCTGTAACCTTGTATTAGTCAAAGTTACATTACAAGATTTGAATATCTCAAGAAGAGTATTTCCTTTGTAAAACAATAAATTCCAGCTACACAATTCAACTACTTTGTACCATTCAATATTATTCTTTACAGAGCAACAAAAGTCATATTTTCTAAGGTACATTCACCACAAGAGCTTTCAATATAACATGATAAACATATGGTTTGATGATTTACAAAATGGGAACACTGAATCAGGAATTATGAGCAAAGCAAATATCAATTTGTAAAGTACTTTCCACCAAATCGGCTTCAATAAGCAGGGTATGTTAGGCCATAATGTATGTTTTCACATAAATTCAATCTCAATCCTGTATCTCAGTCTTGATATTTCCTAAACTTTACAACAACCAAACTTCAAGACTTTTATCAAAAATGATATCAAAAATGTGGGAATGACAGGCATAGAAACCAAATATATTTTATAATAAATTTTCACAAAGCAAGGTCATATGCACTAGCTCAGAAATAATGAAGATTGATCTTTGAATAAGTCATGGGTAACCACAGAAGGTTCTAGGAAAATTCGCCACATGAAATTTTTATTGAAGGAAATCTCGCAGGAATTTCGCAACATAGGAAAAATCGCCGCAAGAGCATTTTGATGTAAAACAAGTAGTTGTGAAAAACAGTTAGGTTTTTAAAAGTACCATTTTATTTAAAAAATTCGTTATTTAGAGCCAACCATAACTCTATAAACCCTAACTTTTTTATCACAAATACTGTATTTCCGCGAAAAAATGAAAAGTCGCTTTTCTAGATCCAAATTTTTGGCCGGGTTTTGGAGGGGTCGTCTTATTAGAGTATGATAATTTTCATTTTTTTGGTGTCGCCTTATTATTCAATTCGGACCATAAAATACTTTTGGCGATACTACTTGTATCTGTACTTCATTCCGTGCTAGGGTTTAGCAACAATTTTGCCCCGTTCATTTTGTTCAGTTTATTCTATTCACACGGAAAACCGAGGACAGGTGTTCCCCCGGATATATACAGGGATTTTGTCATTCTAGATATGGTAACCCTACTTTATATGTATTATTATTTAAAAATTGGATATAATCAGGTAGTTTATCTCACATCATTATGTCCACAGATTGCCTGTTATTTTAGATCGGTAATGTCAATGTTAATCCAAATTTACTACCCCGTCTTATTGGCAGGTTATATGCGAACACCCATTTTTTCAGGCTAAAAAACGGGCCTCGTCTTATTTACCGGGTAGACTTATTCGCAGGAAATACAGTACTTTTCACAGCAAAATGCTCTCGCGCTAATTTTTCCTGCAGTGAATTTCCTGGACACGCCACAGGTACAACAGATTCTGATATCCTAAAATTATGGCATACAAATAGCTTTTTGTTGTTTTGATATGTTTGTTTGAAAAGACATTCTTACTAGTCATGCTTCATTGATTCTCAGAGGTGCAGAAGTAAGAAATAAACCTGACATGATAGTAGGGATGTTAATAAACTATTTGCATGGTTTTTTGATTTCAGATATTCAAAAAGATTTATCTAAATATTACCTCAAATCAAAGCAATTCTAATGAATAACAGGCAATGAAAACTAATTTTTTTTACAATTTACAGTATAAGGATTAAATTCTGTACACTTCTAACCTTATCTAAAGTTTTGTTTGCTCTCCTAATTTCATATTCAGTTTTTATTTATTTTTTTTAAATCCTTTTATTGTCTTTTATGCTGATTATGGAGCCATCAATCTAACATACAAATGCAATACAACCGAGTAGTCATTGGAAGCCGTGAATGACTCATTCCCTATAAGTATAATACATATAAATAGATGCGCCTTATACAGAGAGAGATTGTGAGAACAAATTATAGAAAAATTACCAAATATGTAGGCCATCTTATTGACTTTCCTCTCTTTGACATGAATATGACAATCCTACCTTGAAACCTGCAGTTTACTTGGATGTTGACCTAATTTCAGATCAGTGACCAAGTAGAAAGAAAACCTGAAAATAGTGTTCCCTTTTATCTTAATAAATATTTGTCCATACAATCCAGTTAAACAGCCTTATTAAATTAATATTCTTTGCATGGCACATTTAATCATTAATTTGTATGGTATATTCACCAAAATAGGTTATAGAAAGACTAGTAATAGTTATACAGTTTATGTGATATGACAAATGGGAACACTGTATTTTACATAAAAACAATCTTAACTAGGACATTATTTAAATCTGTATTGTTATTTAGTCAATTCTCTCTCATCTTACAAAAACCGAACTTTCTCAATCATATTGGATTGATATCAAAACTGCAAGATAAATAAACACCAGTAAGTCAGAAAATGAAAACTCAAAAAGAATAAAGTTTCATATACATAGGGTTACCATATTTTTGTGACTTCAAATCGGGACGCCTCGAAAGACAACGACCCCTTAGCTGTGATTTTATACCTTCACATTTTCCGATTTTACTACATAGGCCTACATTCCTACATTTAAAGCTGGCTCGGCTATTTTTATTGACCATATTGTTATCGAATTTTCATGCGCATATTCTCTGTCAAAATATCGGGTTCAGTTCGAAAAATCGGAGGGAATTGACGTTAACGATACCGGTACAAATATTTCTAATTTAGACTAATTAGTATTGGTTTTACATGCGATACGTCTGCCATCAATGAGAATCAGCGGAAACGAATGCATTCACCTTCAGTAAGTAGGCTAGCGCTGCGCTACACAGAAACAACAGTAACGAGAACATGTTTGTGTATTATGCTGGAAAAGCGGGACTTTTGGCTGACTTATCGGGACTGCGGGACAAAACGCTGAAAAGCGGGGCTGTCCCGCCTAAAGCAGGACGTATGGTAAGCCTACATATACAGTAGGGATTCTATCTACAAAAGGCCCCTATACAAAAATTCAGTTTTCAAAAATTCCTTTCATAAAAACATTGCTTTGACTAATGTCAGATTTTCTACATACAAAAGGCCGGATACTTGAAAAACGTGAGCACTATTATTTGTTTTTTATATTAAATTCAATGCAGTGCTCAAGGTCGACTTTTTATACCGTTATTATTATCAATAATGCTCTGAAAGTTGAAAAGTATATACAAGAAACTCAGTAGTCTGATAGCTGTCTATGACTGTAGCTTGCATTACCATACGGCAGTGGTGTCAAACTCGTGGGTTTTTGCCGGCAGCATTGCATTTTGGGAATTGTGCCGAGAGTCGCAAACAGTTTTTGCTCAATTTTAATGATATTGTGACGCAATTGAACAATGAATAAATCTTTTTATTTCCTAAATTCAAATTTCATTTACATATCAATTTCTTGCATTTAACTATTATTGTAATTCACTAATTTATTACAAAAAAATGCAAGTTCTCATTGTTTACGACTATCCGAAAACATTATTGAACAAATTTTGATAAGAAAGAAAAGAATAAAAGAATAATACATACACTAAAAATGATATAATATGAAAATATAGACCTAAAATTTACAAAATACAGAATAAACCCAATGTTTACTATTGGGCATGACTATTCTGACTAATCATGCACATTAATTCTCAGAGATACAGAAATAGGATTGAAACTAAAGCAGACCTGACCCTGATGCTATAGATGTCAAATTGTCAATATACGAAAAGTTTGGTTTTATAAAATATTTTCTTGCAATAGTTCTAACTTCAAGATTCAAAATGAATCTAACTGGCTCACTTAACTGATGACCAATTTTATTTCGCTGCCAAGTATGTCAATACCTACGAGAATAGCCCTCACTTTGAAAGATATCAATTATAACAGTTGAATGCAAACCTCTCATTTACGAGACAGTCCGGGCCTCCCTATCAGCAATCTGGCACTGCGAAATAAACCAAAAGGAAGTGCAATCTAATAATGTTATCATTAGATTCCTTGGAGAATTACCAAAAAAAATTTTTTTTAAAAAAGCATTCAAGAGTTTTTAGCTTAACCTAGTGTTGAACATAGAATGCAAGCTTGTCTCGTTGATTTGATAATGATTTAATTCAGTCGTATTGTTAACCACGACCAAAGTTTTTTTTTAGCTAAAAATTCCAGAACTCTCGTTTAATTTTTTTTTTTGGTATTTTTTTCGAGAAATCCAATGATGACGTTTTTAGTTTGAACTTTCTTTCAAGTTTATTTGGCAGTGCCAGTTTGCCAATTTGTGCTGATATGGACTGTGTTGTAAAAGATGAGTTTGCTCTCACTGTTATAATTTAATGTCCTTTGATGTGGGGACTATTCTTGGAATCTGAGGTAATGATTGCAGCAATTATTTTGAAATACAGTAATTATTTGATAAATTTGAATGAGCAAACAAAAATGGAGTAAAATAGTACGATACCGGTAGCCGTTTCAGCAGGCAGGCAAGACTGTACTGCAGTACTGGTAGCCTAACAAATTGATATAAAAACAACTTACTCATTAAATTCAGCAAAACAATCTTTAAAATATGTATTTTCTTGAGAATCACTCATGTTTGCCTCTGTTTTCTTGTATTGACACCAAACGGACTTGAGAAATTGGCCAGATAAACTAGATTTTGTATCCCAAAACAGTATCGTTATGGTAAGCAGACTCTCAGCTTTGAGGGTCACTGACGTTGTGGCTGGAGATACTTTCCCGAATCCGAATACAGCTTTCGAGAAATTTATTTTGAATAATCTGGCTCTTAGTAACCAACAACCAACCAACTCTTAGTGAACTTTGTAAACAAAAACAAACAAAAGGGAAATCCCCGTTAGTATGTGACAATGATTCTGTAAACAATGCTAATCATAGAGAATCGGATTACTGGAGTCGACAACCGGTCTTAATTTAAAAAATAAAGAATGAGCCTTCAACAGAAATTATCCAATGATTAGTTAGAATCAAACTAGACCTCGGCCCGTTTTCTTTTCAATAAGACATTTGTAGTAACAGTAAAAATTATGACAGAAAATGTGAAGGGTAAAATAATAAAATATTCAACCGATTCAGTGTCGGGCCTTAATCTAAATGCCATCTCTGTATGCGGTGCCACAGTTACTTGGTGAAATTTGTGACTCAATATTAATATATTTGTTTAGTGCAGAGAAAGGATCAAATTTAAAGTAAACAAGCTAGATGAAAAAATGAATTGCAACTGCAAATTAAAATATATCAAGTGAATAAATAAATGCGAAATAAATATCCATCTCAAGCCAAAGTATATACACCCTGTTAGGCCAGACTGGATTCCATGGCAGGTGCACGCCCGAGGGCGCTAGCGCTCCGCAAAAATGCACGCGAGCGAATTCAATTTTGCACGCCGAAAATTTGCAATTGCTCACCAATGAAAATCGGTTTGAAAAGTTTTTAAATCAATAATCCAGTAATATAAAGATGCCAACAAATTGGAATTCCACAACTGTCGAATAATACTAGCTTGCACAGTTTGGCCTGATCGAAAAATGTGAAGCAAAAAAGACCATATCATGTTGAATGATATGAATCCTGTGACAAAAGTTATGGGCGAAAAGATTGCCCCCTCAACGACGCTGGCCAGTTATGGCTCTGATTCAGCGTATTTTTTTTACAATAATTTTACAAGGATGCACTGAACAGTACCGATGTCTAAAGTCGCACAAACACTCTCAAAATTAGTGACAAACTGTAGAAATAATGTTTTGGGGTCAATTGTCAATCGTCCATTTTTGCTTTGATTCAACGTAGATACGGGTATTTTACGCAGATGTACCGGTATTGAGAGGCATCTAATGTCGAAATCAGTTGCACGCGGTCGCAGATGTTTTGCACGCCGTGAGCTATAATTGCACGCCAGGAATTCTTATTTGCATGCGGGAATTTCTGATTGCACGGCCGATTTCTCGTTGAAAAAGGCCATGAAATCCAGACTGGCTGTTAGGGGTACGGTGATGGGATAATGTTTCGTACAAATTCTGAACTGCTTTGAATTCTAGTTAGACAGTAAATCATCTGCTGTTACCATATCAAGTTATTTTTTGCGTGATTCCTTCCCATATTATGAAAAATTCCTTACAATTCGCAACCAAGATGCCTCAGTGCGCTGCGACTAAAGTGACTACCACCAGCTTTGGTCGCTACTGGCAACGAGCTCTATTTCTATTTTTGATTATTCGTATTAAAATAAGCATTTCTTGTTACGGTTCATGAACACACAGTTAAACCCCATGAGGGCATTGTCGCGTTTACTTTTACTCTGGTGATATTTTGTGGTTTCGTTTTTTGGTTAATTTTCAGTGATTAAATATAATTTTTTTTCGTCATTCCCTCTTTATTTTCAGCCACCAGGTGTCGCTGACCCGATGACGGTCAGAGTTCTTCGCGACCCCTTATCGATTGCTATGAATCTCTCTATTGTAATAATTTCCTATGTGTATAATTACATTTTTTATTGTCATTATACACTTTTGACATTTTTTCGTGCTTTAATTTTTATAGAAATAAATATCCAAATCTGAATCAGACGCTAGGTGGCAACAGTGAGTGGAGATTCTCCCTTTCTTTTGTTGACCTGGGGCGTCATTTGCTAAACTTCGTAAAAAGCCGGGTTTACGATCTCGTAACTGTGTCTCTCAGAATCATGATAGCAAAATCTCGTTCACCAAATTCACCAAAGCGATTCACCAAAGACCTCGTAAGCACTTGACGCACGGTCACTAGCATTCTCTCGAAATCTTACGCGCGGTCGCAGTTGAACAAAATGCACTGACTGATCACTCAGCCGTATCAGTTGTCGCCGCTGACGGTCGAGCGTGTTTCGCCTTCGCGGTAACCTATAAGCTTTCTCTGCTTCACCTTTGCAGCCTGCGTTTTGAAATTTTGTTCATATAGCAGTGACGTAATCTATAAACTAACGGATAGTCTACATGAAATAAATGCTGAAGTTACAGAGAGAGAGATTTATTGCCACAAAACAAATTACATATTGTGAACTAGGCCTATTTGTGTAACAGACAATAAAATCAGTGAGTTGCCAAAGCTTGTTAAGATTCCATATTTTTGATTTTTCACGGAGTCTATGGTCTTCTATTAAGGTCTTTTTACTTGCATCTAGCGGATTTTTTTCTTTCGGATACGACATGGAGATATTGTTGGGTTTTTTTCTGCAAGCTTCAATATAGGTAGCCATTTGTGAATCTGTGTTTATAATACTGTAGCCCAATTCTAGAATAAACAAAAAACAATGACTTCAACAACTGAACAATCTGAATCTCAACCCTAGTTTAATCTGTAAATGCGGCAGATATCCCACAGCTAAGTTAACGGCACTCGACTACTTACATGCTTGCCTTTTGATACTATGCCAAATTTTACAAAGTATGCTAACGTCTCAACGAGCCTATTTTAATTTGAATCACTGCTGAGAGCAATCCGAACTGTTAACGAGGCGAAGATTGTCCTCGTTAGCTAGCGAGCTCTTGAGCGCGTTAAAGAACTTTCGTGAATACCGATTCTCGGTAAAATGTGAGAGGAAGGCACTTTACGAGACGTCTCATTTGGCGCCAAAAAAATTCTCTCGAATATTTACGAAGCTCTGTGAATGCCATTTTTGCTTTTCACGAGAAAGTCGGTGCCTAACTAACACGTTAAGCGGTAACGAAGCTTTGTGAATGGGGCCCCAAACTAGCGCATATAGGCGCATACAGTACTGACATAGTACACTCAGGAACACCATTACAAACGCAGATAGGAATTTTGAACTTTTTATTTATTAGTATTAAATACATCAGATTATCAAAAGTAAACACATAAAATTAATTAAATTATTATATTAATATAATATTAATTATGTTACAGCTGTTAATTATTAATTTGAAACACTAACTCATTTAAAAAATACAAACGCATATTTGAGAATTATAAAAAAGCTTTAAAATTTTTTGATTGTTACATTTTCGAATAAAAAAATTAATTCAATTTAAATTGACTGTCTATACGAGATTTGCCTTAGAAAATGTATTCATCTCCAACATACAACTCATTCAACAGAAAATGCATATTTGAGAATAAAACCATTAAACTTTAATTAGGACAACTATTTCAAGGGTTGAACATAAAATTCAGGTGAAGTATCTATAACTTCATTATAGGTATATAAGAATACTTGCATTCATAAAAGTAATTCAGATGATATGGGACTGATGTTGAAATTCTATATAACTGGCGTATCATAACCTTAGACTGAATGATATCGCAACAAGAACAATATTATATGACAATTTTTACAAACTAACCCATTTAATTTAACTTGAAGTTAATTCAGACCATGTCGAACTAGAAATCCTCCTCCAAATGTACTACATATACAAGTATGGAGGAATTCCACGAATAAGATTGATTGTTATTGTTGAAGTGAACAGAATACACATAGGAAATCTAACAAACAGTGGAAACAAATATCATAGAATAAAGAAACTCATAATGGGTTTCATTATATCAGGAATTATTGAAAAAAAACAGGGAATGTAAAATAGGATTTTTATATTTATCCCAGTGATTAAAAATAGAGCCCCAAGTGTAAAATATTGCAAACCAAGTAGCCCTTAGCCTAGTGCAGTGGTTCCCAACCTTTTTCGTTAAATTCCTCCCTTTTCTTATTTTGGGACTCTTTTTGCCTCCCTCACTATGCATAAAGAGTAATTTAATATTTTTTGCGATATTCAAGGACTGAGTTGAAATTATAATTTCAAAAGAAAGAATATTTGAATAACAAAATACAAAAATGATAGTGATTGAAATGAAGAATTAGGAGCTGTGGAACGTTTGAAAGTCAATATGGTTGGTACAAACATTCATATGGCTTTTATATTCACTGACTCCATAATATCAAGGTTCATATCTTTAGGAATGTCAACCGTCACCCAGGTTTTCTCTTCGGAATCGTATTTCTCCATGGTTTTTCTTGAACTAAAAGAGAGATAAGAACAAACATAATCTACAATACTATAAATAACTACAGGCTTCAAAATTTTTGAAGACTCGAGACAAAGACTGATTTTATAATGATCAAATCTGTTTAATTTGCCATTGCCAAATCCATATGTGGTTCTCAAATGGTGGGTGGTGCCCCACAATCGCGTAGAGGGGGTATGAAACTAAATCAAAATAGGACTATTTGTTAGATTTGATCTCCTTCTATTAATATTTATATTCCCCCCAAATAATTTTAACATGATTTTTAGAAAAAAATATTTTTTGCCTTATTATCTGTTATTTGTAGCTTGTTGTTAGCTTAAGTATTTTTGAGGTGGGGCGCGAGATTTGACAAATTCTGAAAACAGGGCGTATAAAGCATTTTTGATGAAATCATGGATTTGAGTATTGACTGCTTGACCAACGTTAGTTCGAACCGGTGCTATGGAATCTGCTGGTCATCATGCTCAGGTTGAGTGGGTCTTCAGGCAAGGTCTGAGTTACTGGAGCCCTATGTTGGATTAGATTAAACAGCAGAGGAAGTCATGATTTACGAACAAACCTTCATGATAGGGTCATACTTGACAGCACTGGTCGTCGATTTCCTAATATATTTAAACCAGCCGGTAATACTGAGAGGAATGCCCCTATTAAGGGGGATAAATTCAGCATGAAAGCCTACTCAAATATAGAGCGCTTTATAAATCATCTTTGAATAAGTACTTAATTTTAGAGTCTAGTAATCGGGTGATTATTTTAAAAGCCACTATCAGGGAACTTTCGTGACAAGATCCTTCTTTTCGGCGACCTGGCCACGCATATGTATACATATCCCATCTATAGATGGGAGTTATAAATTAAATTTCAAACAAGTCGAAGACAGTCATACATCATTAAAAAAAACTAGTAAAATATTCATCAGAGTCACTGTAACTTTACTATAACCAATATCACGTAATTACAATGAACATTTAGTATCTGCGTAACTGAATGCAATGTGATATAATAATTATATAACTATACATACCCATATCCACCAACTGCATAAATGTTCCCGTTGAAAACAAAGCTGTTGGGAAGTTGACGAGCAGATATCATCGGTGCAAACATGGTCCAGGAATTGGATGATGGATCGTATGCTTCAACAGTTTTCAGATATCCCTCAGAATATCCACCTTGTATACAAAGAAGTAAAAGTGTGTCAATATCAGCACAAAGCTAAGTCATTCACTTGTAAGCCAAACATCCAAAATATTAGCTTTTGCATGTCTTCAGAAGATATATATGTCATAAAACATATGTGACTGGGGAATTGGGTAAATATTTCACGTGAACATCAGCACTGAGCTTGAAAATATCACTATTTAGAAGAAATATTCCATAAAACATGAGTATTTTTATTTTGAAATAAAATTATTGCGAAGTGCCAACAATTTCAATTTTAGCGAAAATCCAGATCAGTAATTGCTTTTCAAGTCATATAGAAGAAATGTCTAAAGAAACATTATTTTTAAAAAATTAATTTGAGTCATATTTATGCAATTGTGATATCAGGAGTTGAATCAACTATTTCAGGGGTTCTTAAACTTTTGGTGTTGCGGAGCCCTTGAAAGGTTGAATATAATTCGCGGAGCACCAAAATAAATGTTAAAACTGTTACTTTCAGATTAATATTCCTGAGCAAGTTAAAAGTACTTTACCTTTTTTAAATGCTGAACCTTTTTTAATGGGGTTAACACAAGTTATAATTGAATCTAAATTTCAAACATAAATTATATATACTAAAGCTGTAAATTTGACACTTGACCAACATATTATTAAATTAGGGGGCGAATCTTTTCCCTTTTGACATTGAAAGACTTAAAAGGCGCTAATAACGTGCGCGAATCCATTTTGTTACAATCGCCGATTTTTTTCGTCAGCATGGCGTGTTTTTGAACCTTTAAACATCTTTACGCCGGTGTTTATTCTCCCTAAATCAAAAATTTCCCTCGGCATGTACATGTATTGTTACACAATGACGACGTTAGTTACTTTTTTTTCTCGTGGGGAATTATGAGTTCAATGTGAAAAACATGTTACCATATTATAGTCATCGCCGATAAAATAATAAATAATAAAGAGGTAAATCCGCAACTAAAATTTCTTGATTGAAAAACGGCCTTCTAAAATGTTAAAAACTGAAACTTAAAATGGAAGATCACACATATCGTTTTCAGCACACTCACCTCGGATTGAAAACGCTTATATAGACATTGTATATCACAAAATTTGGTGTTATGTTAGGTTTTCATCGTAGTAACTGCGAAATCGAAACACAGTCAATTACGAGCGCGATGTACCTTTTTTTCATTCTGAAACTACCAACGCAATCAATTAGGCGCGCGATCCGCGATGTATCTTTTTTCATTCTGAAACTACCGACGGAGCCGAATGCAATAAAATAAATTTCAATTGTTCGTATTTTGCCCTGATATTGCGATTTTTTAAACGGCGATATCTTGCTTAAAAATAATCTCAAGTGCGAAAGAACGAATCAAGTTTGACAAATCCTAAGATCGCAAAAATACGACTCCAATTTATTTATAGTTGGCAGTTTATCACATATTTTATGTTATTTTAGAATAGTATTCTTTCATTTTAGTAATCCTAATAGTAATCTCGAACCAAACGTGAGTAACGATGAGCTCAATTACATTATGACGACGAGACACGTTAAATGCTTGCATCGGTCATGGATTGAAAAATCCATCCAAAAATCTCGTTGTCCGTTTTTATAATCGCGAAGAATGTTGCGCGGAAATTTCCGATTCCAATTTTGAACCACCTCCCTCTTAAGAATCCTGGCTGCGCTCCTGCTTATAAATAATGTCATTTTTCAATTTCGCCTGGTTTGAGGCTATATTGTTGTCAGATTTTATCAAAGCTGTTATTGCTTCTTTGAATAGTTATAAAATTTCGAGTCAGTATTTTGAAGAGTTCGCGGAGCCCCTGGGTTACTCTCGTGGAGCCCTGGGGCTCCGTACGGAGCACTTTGAAAACCTATGAACTATTTGATTGAAAGGAAAAAAAATCAGATGTGACTGCGGAGTTTGTAAATTATTTTGCGACTTAAATAGTTTGTTTGAATCTTGCTAAGCCTTTGTCTGAGGTTTCAAAAAAAACCTTCAATTTCATAAAATTCATGTGTATTTCGATAGCAATCCCAATATAATTTTCATCTGCGCATATGCCTAAAAATGATGTTCGAATATGTACAATATGTTCAATTTTTGAAATAAAGGCATGTGTCACGTTTGTGTTGTGTAATATAATAGGAAATGAAGTTGAATTTAATTCATAAGATGATTTTTTGTAAAGCAAAATTATCAAATGCCAGATAGACTAGAATTGGGCTGGATGAGTAAAACTGAAAAGTACGATCTAAAATTTAGAAGACCAATCTAAAGCTTGGTCAGGTTTTAATCATCTCATAGTCATCAAGTTGGGTGACAGCATAATATGGCAAGGTATAAATAATCTTGTGCCTCAGACCAGGAGTGGGCAAACTGCGGCCCGCAAAGCAAACTAGTGTGGCCCGCGGAGAAGTGACAATTTTGAATGAAGTTTTACTTGTAAATGTCCGTTCTAAGCCCCCACAAAACTCAGACATAATATTTGTATGAATTATAATAATGATTAAAACTTGTAAGAAATATATGTTAGAATTAGATTACTGTACACATGGAAAGATGAAGAAATATCGAATAACTAACTAAACTATGAACTGTATAGTTGTTTCCTTGGGAATTGGCCAACTAGGTTAGACTAAACGAAGTATGAGAGTGGGAGGCGGCGCGTCGAGAGGAAGCTAAAGTTGACAGCTGATAGATAACGTGATGTATAAAAATGAGCACACACACACATGAAGTTTACAATTTTTTTCTTATTTCAATTTCTGTTTGTTTTACCTGTTATCGTTATCTCACTGAATTTTGCTAGAAACACATTATACATGCCCACAGGAAACAAATTGGTCAATTTAATGACAGATAATTTATCGCCACGTCGCACACAGCTGCTTTCGAGTTACGACAAAATATAATAAAATAATTGTAAAATGGTTCAAATCAGAACAGGATTGTTAGCATATGTGCATAATATTTCGTATTCTCGTAAACGCGAAAAACGATATTCGAAGGTTGCGATATTAAAATATTAAATTCGAATTGGACATCCCTTCCTCAAGCACTGCATTGAATTAACCTACAATAAACAAATATCACTACACTCGATTTGCAAGTTTTCGGGCTTTCGGCTTTTCTTATGTAGAAAATCTTATATTGGCCAAAGCAATATTTTTACAAAAATAATTTTTATAAGTTAGATTTTTCGTATCCAGAGCCTTTCATAGGTAGAGTTTCTAGGTGCGGCCCACGGCTTCACCCACTTAAACATATCTAGCTCTCGTGTAATAAAGGTTTCATACCCCTGCCTTAGACCACAAAAGCTTTTCATGACCACGCTATATTTGAAAATAAGCTTTCTGTCTAAAATGCAAATAATGTTGCACCACTTAATGAGGAAATCTGAGAGAATTTTACTGCTTCGTCAATCGTATTCAAATTTCCTTCGATAAATATAGATTTTGCTACACCATAACTAGTCCAATTTCAGCATTACTTGTGGCTCTCATTAGTCACTGTTTAGTGAATACAAAATGTTAATGCACACACTGGTAGGATAAATCAAATCAGGTGCTTTGACATATAAAATTAAGAAACACAACTCTATCTGTTAGTATAAAACTTTAGAACTGAATCATTTTGGTAAAATAGCTTGACCTTTATGTCATCTAGACCAGTGGTTTTTCAACCTTTTTGTCTTTGCGGACCCTTCTGGTGCTCTCAAAGTGGTCGCGGACCCCTCAAAAGTTTTTTATTTGAATTTAATTTATAGCTTAAACAGCAACCTAATGTTCCATACAGATTCAACCAAGTCAAAAATAACACCAAACTAGTGGACATTTGGATTTATTTTGTCAAATCGAATACACTTAATGGGATTTTTGCTGTTGCATATCAGAAGCAAGTCTTGAAATACGTGGTCGTGTTTTTGATAACGATAGACGCATATCGTCTTCGACGTTTAGTTGGTTACGAGCCTTGGATTTGATAGGAACGAGAGCAGAAAATTCATTTTCACAAAGGTAAGTGGAGGCGAATGGAACAATAACACGTAATGCTTCCATCGATACTTTTGGGTACGACGGCAAAATGACTCACCAAAACTGGGATAATGATCACTGCGTTTTCGTATTTATCATTGTGATGTCTTTACTCGTATTTGTCACAATAGGTCTACGAGAGATGAATCAAAATAGTTTCTGTAGGCTATTGCCACATTGTCATAGGCAGCAAATTTTCGAGCGTATTACAAAAAGAAAAAAACGATATTGAACTGCAAATAATTTCCTAAAATCTTAATTCAATCGCGGACTCCCTGGACCCCCGCTTGGGAACCACTGATCTAGACTTGAATGAACTTGTACAACTCACCAAGCACATAAAGTCGATTCTGGAATTCAACAGCAGCAGGTACAGATCTTGCATTCAGCATTGGTGAAATGAAGCTCCATGTTGACGTATTTAGATTGAAGCATTCTACTTTGTTGGTTTTTCTTGATCCTTCCTCTCCTCCCAAACTATAAATGCTTCCTGCAATTGCAAAAAAGCAAAATTCTGGCTCCTAGCATAACAGCAGCACATAATATTGGGATTTTAAATGAAAATGTGTAATATCTGATGTAATTTCTTAAAGTTTGTTCAAAGAAATATATCATCCTCCTGTTCAAAATGAAAAGCTTGATCAATAACAAAGCATTCGTTTTAAATACTAGCTTCATGAAGTAACATACATCGGTAGTTGAACATAAATAGTTCTCAATTGATGTTTGACTACAGATTTGTCTGAATACAGAAACATTTTTGCTACAAGAAATAATGGAAATAATTTTAGTTAGTTTCAAACTACCATAATTATTAACAAAAAGTGTACCAAAACCACAATAATTATCTCTCATGTTGAATGTTTAAGAAGCAGTTGTGCTCTTTTGGTGTTCTCACTCCATGGTGCACTCTGGTATTCAAGCACTGAATTTTTGTTTGAGTACCGCAGCATTTTTGGCTATTGATCTTACAAACTTTATAGGAATGCTCCAAATTAAAGCCGTTTTACACTCTAATATAAAACACTTGATGAAGAAAAAAATTTGGATTGTTAGACTATATCGAGCAATAATCCGGCTTCGCTACGGTTGCTAAGTATATGAAATATGGGGAAAATTAACTAGGTGGACGCCATGTATCCACACATGGAAAATTAATATTTATCACTTGGCAGCACTTCTTGTGTTAAATGGTTCCGACGATCTCATATCAGGCGTGATTTAATATTTATCTTAAATTACATTGATAATGAAATTAAAAAATGAAAATACTTTGCTCTTTTTCACTATAAGTGATTATGTTCTGCGACGTGACTAACGTGCTAAGCATTAGGAATAAACTCGTCATCGCACCTCTGATTAGCCTGTGTGGGTTCGCAGGTTCGAATCTCATGTAGGAATAATAATATGCGAGAGGATTGCTGGACTTCTCACCATCGTAGGGTGGTTTGCGAAATTGCTGGTCGGTTACGGCTTCCTCCACCATCAAGTCCATGAATCTGAAAACAAATATGTGACTAACTAATCCCAAACCCGAGATGAACTATTAAGCGGACAAGAGGCCATGCTTTACCATATGAATAAGCCATATGAGCGGCCTCCCTCTCCCCCAGGATAAATATGTAAATCCTATCCTAATGTTATAATATATATAATCTTTCCAAAGGTTCAGACATTGAAATTTAATTTTATCAAAAAACAGCCATTCCAACAACCAATTGATATTTGCGTTCTTCTATTAGACAGCAATCATTGGAAAATATATTTTTAAACCAAGTTAACTCAGAAGTTGACTAACTAAGTTGACTCATTTTTCAGTTAACTCAGAATATTTAGTCGACAGACGGTGCTTCAATTTATCCATTTTAAACTGTCATTCGATGGGATTTTTCAACAAAAAGAGATATATATCCATCTGCATGTTAAGTACATTTGATAAAAAATGTTTATTAAATTCTTTATTTTTTTGTGATTAAAACTCGACTATTTCAAGTAATATTGCGCAATATCATTCTCAGAAATGAAGCATTCGCCAATCTATGTTTTCAGACAGCTATGCTACTAAATTAAATGGAGATTGAATTATCACATCATACCCTCCTTATTACATGTTAGACGCCTTGCTCTTAATGCATTTTACAGAATAATTAAAAAGCCAGAAGATCAGATTTAGGATATCTTGCACAAGCATTCTGATCGAAAAATGATGGAGATGTTTTTTAAACACTCAAACAAACTAAACAAAGACTCTGTACTTACTGTCTGGCAACGTATTGGAGCATTCGATAAAATGACCTGATTTGTAGAAAACATACCTTGCATGCAGATGACTACAGGGCCATCACATTCAACATTCTTGCTCTTCATTTTTGCCCACTGGTTTCGCAGAGAATCATACTTTTCCACTGTTTTTGTGTTGGATCCCCAACATCCACCAACAATCCAGATTTCACCTGATATGCAAATAGAACTTCAAATTGGATATTTGATCTTTTTCAAAATATGAATATATTAGAGCGGCATTGGCATAATGGTAAGGGCATTGAAAAGCTTTAATCCCCAACACAGCAATCAAAATTCGTCTGCTTAATCTGAATAGAGACTCTTACAAGTTCACAGTAGAGGTGGGGGTGATGACCTCGTGAGTCGCTCAAGTTTGTATAGGAGGGTTCTTGGTTTCAAGCCCTGGTTAATTCAGTTTGAAGCCATGACCATCATGTTCAAACTTAGTATGACGAATGGTACAATATTTATTTTTCAAGATGTTGTATTTCATCATTATGAACAAGGGATTACAACAATATCCAGAGGCCTGACAGATTTGTAATTGTACCCGTGCTAGTTAAAACAATAACACAGATATAATTGGATTCAACCCAACATGTAAAAATTTCGGCACCCCCGAAGTATGTGAACCAAGGTGGCGGAAACCAGAACTAGTATGTGTACCAGGTTAGGGTTAGGCCATAATTTGATTCTAATTTTCCATATTTTAGTTCCATTACGAGTTCGGTTACTAGCCAAGTGACTTTCATAGTATTTTTACCTGAATACTACCAAAATTTCATTGTCATATTACATTAAAATTAATCATATTGGGAGAAATTTTATCCTGGGATTTGTTGAGAAACTTCCATTAATTTCCATTGCTATTTGTATACAATGGAAGCCAATGAAATATCTTTACTTCACAAGAGTTAGGTTTATCACGCAACTACAATTCAAGACTTACTGATTACTCGAATTGAAAAGTCATTTCACTTACAATAGAAATGTAATCTGCTGACATTAGGTATATTTTGAATTTGTGTTAAAAAACCGAAAATTGTTTAAACAAACTTCACTCAAGTATATTGCCAACCTTTGATATTACAGATACTTTACAAACAATCTCAGACATGAATATTAGTTCGAAATCTAAATTTGTCATTGATACCAAAATATATAGATTCAGTAAGAAACCTTAATATGCTATAAATTTTCGATTGCTTTAAATAAGAAATTGAAATATAAAGTATTTATACACTGAACATAAAAGTAGTGAATATTTGGAAAGTCTGGAAAAACATTAGTATTTGGTAATATGAATTGAAATAAAGAATTAATCAACAAACGTCATTAGTTGAGGTATATACACTACTAACCATCAACCAAAGTCATTGGTGGTAACCAGCCATGATTTCCAACGGACTCTTCAATTCCTCCCATGTAGCATTAACATCGACATATTTGAGTCGATAAATGAGTTCTTAACAAGACATAAATATGCTGATTCATGCAATAGCAGAGAACCATTTGACTTCATATCTTCATTCATTTTCTATATAAGAAAGAGTTTTGTGAGTTTCAGCTCATTACATGACACATATACAGAATGGGAGTTGAGATTCTGGGAACTCTACTGAGATCTAAGTTCGTGTTGCAAGTTAAAGATCCATGGTTCAAACCTGATGACTATCACCAGGGATGTCAGTTTTGATTATTTTTTTTTGAATCAAATTAAAATGTGTAAATTCTAGTAATTTGGTATGGTATGAGATAATCGTTTTAATGCTCATTTTCGACCTCCCAAACTGGTAGCATCAGTGTTCGTATAATGGCTGCTTTGTTCAGAGCGAAGATGAGGATGACCCCATAAAAAAGTCATATTTTATGTTAAAATGAAGTCGAGTTTATCTTTATCAATTATTCCTTCTTCACTATAATAGGCTTATTTGGTATATTTGCAATAATGTTTGCAAAGATTCGTGACCTTCTATATGCTAAAAGTTATTCAGTGTGGTCAGTTGGTCAAAGCTGATATGCTTACCTGCATTTGCTTCCATTCATTTGACCTTGGATTGAACTGTTGAG